>QVNW01001236.1:0-21852 GCA_014825475.1 Pseudomyrmex flavicornis | reverse complement strand
TGTTGAGTTTCTTGTTGTATGATTTTTCTTGAAATGTCTGTTTGTTAGATCTGTCTATCGCATCAAGGACAAATTCGACTCGTATTCGGACAAGATGTTTCCGTTGAAACGGAAGTGTCTCGATGCGCTGTACAAAACCATAGCGTGGGTATACATCGACGCGCGTAATTTAACGTGTTTGGACGACGAGAAAACGAAGACGAGATATTTAAAGCATCACTTGGGAATTCGAGTTGCGAGCTTGCCGCGAGATAGCGATTTGGCATGGATGCCGACTGTGAACCCGAAGGAAATGGTGAAGATGTTTCATCGGTATAATTTATTCACTGGCGAAACAGACACGCCAGAGACCTGTAGAGCGTATCATAATTTCCTGAATCTTGCATGTGCAGATGGGATTATGGGTTTTACGTTTTTTAGAGTAGTTTACATTTTGCAATTTACGAACGATAATGAAAGATACTCATTTTGTTTATTTATGTTTTGGAAAATTTTTAATTTCATATTCCGCGTCAATATTATTCTTCATCTTGTTGAAATAACAGTTGCTGGACATATTGCTTCTCTCTGTTCACCGAGCGTTAATGATATAATTAATTTGCACAATGATGAGTAATTGACAAGCATTGTATATAATCTAATACATAAAATTTGCAATTATAATTATTACGCACAATTAATTTGCGATAATAATTTACATTAATAAACCAATCAATTCCAATTATTCCAAAACGGGATTTCAATATTTGCGGTCTGAGCAGGAGATTAGCCATGGCATCTGCGCCGCTTGAACTCGCCTGGCTGTATCATGAATTCTGCAAAGTTCTCGTCGACATTCGTCGCTTCGATCTGGCCAGATTCTACGCGAAGAAGGGATGCGACGTGGCGCAAGAGGCGAGATGCGACCAGTGGTACCTGAACATCTATCATTTGTTACTGCGAATGGAGATCCATCAGAATAACCGGAACGAGGCGAGAGAGGCCGCGATTGTGGCACGCGAAACCGCCAGAAAGCTCGGTATCGATTGTCTGGTAAAAATAAAATCTTGCACGATCCCACGAACGTACACTCGTATAACGGTGTCATCCAATCGCAGTCGAATTTGCTCCACGCGATCGATACATATATATATACGTGCCCGATCGCATATTATATTTAAAATTAGTTGGCACGCGCGAACGGATCGCGCGTCTAAAAAATATCGAAGATTAAAACCGACTTGGCGCTCGCCACCTGCCGTCTTCGTGGCTTTAACATTAATCTTTCCTCTCCTCAGAGCAATCCGTGCCTTCGTGATTTCAATTTTTTAGTAGACAGAAGATGTAGCAAAGCGGGCACGCGCGCGCGCGCGAATTATATTTATTGGAGCGCTGTCACGAGTCGCATTATATTCGGTAACATAACGATAATAGCAAAGTGATTTTCTTCATTACGATTTTGCACTCCATTTCTTTGAGATGCTTTAATGACGAAGAATGTTCTTCACTCGTTAATGAGAGGACAGTTATCCTTTTTTTTTCTTTTTATCCGAACTTCTTTAGATTATTATTTGCACCGTCTTGGTATTTTTTTTTTGCGCCGCGAAAAGCGAAAAAGTCGCTTCAAGAAAATTTCTTTCTTTGTAAAGATAAGAACAACGGATAAGCCTCCTTTTCGCGAGAGGCAGTTCTTTCCGTTACAGTGTGCGACACAATCGAATCGCTGAGATAGGCAAAGGATCCCCTCGATCGACGACGCGCTTAGTACAAGAGATCGGTCTCCCGTAATATTCCCGCAGATAGATTTCTATGAAAGGGCCATAGCGATCGTGGACGAGCTCGACGCGGACAGGATCGGCGATTTTAACGGCATCGCCGCCAGACAGCAGCTTATCCTGGAGCTAATGCCAAAGGAGATGAAGGAAGAGGTGGATTTTCTGTGGCGACGCATGGACGTCGTGCCCGCCAGGAGACGACTCTCCGTCATGCCGGGCTGCAAGCCAATCGATCGAGAGTTCAAAATGCCGTCCACACGGAGGACCATATTGCCCAGCCCGCCGAAGGATCCCGAGAGGGACGCCAGGATCGCTTTGTTAAAACAGCACGCTCCGCCTCGCAAGCGACCGGGTTTCGTGGATTTCGAAGAGTTCGAATAACGAATTCTTAACGAAGAATACACCGAGAAACAGTGTGTGTGTGTGCGCAATCGTTGCATTGTTCGCCTCCCATTCACATTGCCGGGCAAATTAATGCCGGATAACAAAGAGCGCGGAGGAGGCATTTAATAATCTCACGAATATGTGATTATTTGAAGAGTTGTTTGTATTTATCGATACAGACCATTAAAAATGTTGACTCAACGAATATTTGTTTCCAAGATTTGCTTATTTTTAAAAGAGATAATCTGAATTTGAAGAGGATTGGTTTTTACTCGACTCGCGTTGAAAACGTATCGACACACACGTATATGCTTGCTTTGTATCGTTCCATGATATATAATTTTACATTTATTTCTATTGTTTTCCGTGGCTTTGTTTAAAAGCAGGATTAAACGAACGAACTGGGATTCTCTTGCTATTGAGCCGTTACAAAATTAAAAGAATTCTCAGCTGTAATAGAGCCGCAGATATTTTATGTAATCACGGATGGTTGATTTCTTTTCTTTTTTTTTTCTTTTCTTTTTTTTTTTTTTTACTCGTCATGCATCACATAGCGCTGTCTCGTTATCCCCGCGCTCAAATCTCGTGACGTCTGACAGGCCCATTTCGCTATGATGCACGGTCGTTTTCCAATAACGACACCGCCAATCCGTGAGGTGAGCAACATTCTGGCCGCGCGCGGAGTTACCGAAAGCATTGTACCGGAAATCTCCTTACCGCAGCTCCGGCTTCAAATCCTTTTTTTTTTTTTTTTTTTTTTTTTTTTTTTCAGTCGTTACCATCATCTGAAATTCCGTTCTCGCCCTCAGAGGCCATTTTCTCGGCCTCTTTACTCCAACATTTTTTCGGTAACATTTCTCCGGCGCGATGTGCCGCGACTTAATTAGCACGAATAATTAACTTGAAATAATGTGATAATTTATTATATAGAAATGAGGAGAGAGAGAGAGAGAGAGAGAGAGACGGGGGAAGAAACCGAGGAATATGGAAAATTAATGTGTCGGGATTCGAATAATAAATGGACATTTTGTATCTCTTCGACCGCGGTTTGAAATTTTGTCATAGTTTTGTATTTTGTATTTTTTTTCTCCGCGATGCGCGCGGAAAGATCTGACGCTTGACTGACGTGTAAGAAATGCGTCATGCTGCATTTTTCTGGATTCGTGCGTCGGAAATAACTTGAAGGCGGATAGCTCTTAGATCTTTCGAGAAGAAGACGCTGTGTAATGTGTTGTTGCCCCAAGTACGCATAAAATTTACGAAGATAGATTGCTTCTCGTCTACGTTGTTCGCAAAATATCTTTTTAATGTGTATGTGTATTCTACTTGTGTGGTGGTTATAAAAGCTATATCACGGTATCTCCTGAACCTTATTCTTTGCCCTCATCTTTTACTCCACACACTATATGTGCTACAGATTAAATTATGTTTATATTATATATATATAATATAAAACTAAGTTAATCTAAAATGTAGAAGATATTGCTGGGAGCAGTTTGAAATATTCTTCCGACATACAGAAATATATTACCGCACAGAAACGTCCTATTATTACCTAAAACAAGTCCGCGTAACGAGAGCAATCAATCGATTTTTACACCCGAAATTAGCTGCGAACGATCGGGTCATTTTTTGCAACGGGAAAGTGGCTGCGAGACGCTTTCGAGCGGAAATAAATTTAATTGAGTAAAAAAATCTTTTCTTTCACTCGCGGTTAGTGTGAATGAATGGCTACCGGAGAATGCGAGTTCGTCAACTCCGTGCGCGATCTCGATGTGACCAAGCGGGTCGTGGAGAGCGCGGAGATTCGTGCGCGCTTGCAAATCAAGACGAACGCATCGAAACTGTCGCGCGGAAGTAATAACCGACAGTACGCACAAGCTCTGCACAATCAAGCGGACGAGTTATGTCAACGGTATAACGTGATCAATATCCTACGTTAATGATATTAAGTGCGGGGACGGGATTAATTCCCACGTCCCGTCTCATATTTCATGACTTTTGATTATCTCTGCTAATTTGACGCGAACGTGGCACTAGTATAGTCTCTATATATTGGATAATTCCGGGACGGAATCCTGTCATTTTCGGTTATACATCAAAAGCACATTAACCCCTCACAATATATCTGTCGTCCCTTTTTTTAGTTTTCTTAACACGGAGAACTTGACCAGGCAATTTTCTCAATAATGAATCGTTCATCTTTCGTACACAATATTTTCGTCTCTCTGTCCAAAAATTACATTCGCGATCGAGTTGCGAATGTGTGTATATATATATATATATGTGTGTGTAACAATGAGGGAGGAAAAGCTATTGTGCCGCGCTTCGACGTTCTGTAATTTTCACTTGGAAATTGGACATGCGGATATATGTACAGAAGAGATCACAATGTATTCCTATTAGCTCAGTTACGTCAAAAGTGTCGATATTTTGTTCGTATACAGATTGATCGACATACATAAGCAATGAAAACGGTTCGGCCTACCGAAAGGCTGTGAAAAAATATTTTGTTTCAAACAGCACAAACGCACGTTGTTAACAGATTGATAATTGATGTAATTGATTGAGCGATAGTTTTTCAGTTGAAATTGTAATTATTTTTCGCATACATACATACGTACATACATACATATATATATGTATACAATGTGTACATATATATAGCGATATTTTCTTTGTATATTTTAATTTTGTTTTTTAACTGCGCGAACTTTTTTTTGGATCGGACTATATTTTAAACTTGTTTAAAACACTCGGGCACAACTTTATCCCGAATAGTTTGAATTTAAAACTCGCTCGGCAATAATCTATCATTATTGTCGCTCAAGTGCGAGCAGTTTTGAAGCCGCTTCAGGGAAGAAATGGGTCATGGGTAATATCGGAAATGTTGCCAATACGTCGTTTCTCTGTGAAAGAACATTCACTGAGAATATCGCTTTGCAAACGGCCGGTGTTTAGTTTTTGCGGAAAGCCATGAGCGTTTTAATTCCACAAATAGATCTTCCTCGCGAAGCGAGAGAAGAAGCTTCGCAAACAAACCCCCGCGGGTTAATTCCAGTATTAATGAGCAGACAGGATTATCTCTGTGACAAAATATTTATTACTCTTTTACAAGTTTCAACATCTGCTCTTTGTGGAAGTACGAATAATTATTGAGCATTTGTTAAAGTATTGAAAGAGAGAGAGAGAGAGTTATACGTGCAACTTTCATATCTCTATTTCAACGTGTTTATATAGTGAGGTAATAATAATTAAATATCTACTTTGATGGAACGGCATTTATATTGATGACGTAATAAATGTTTAATGAATTTTCAAAAAGATGAAATATTTTATATCCAACTTACACAAAGGATAAAGCAATATAAATGATAGCCGCGTGTATCAATTACATTACGTATACATGAAATGGAAATATAAACGAGAGAAAATTCTAAATTTTCCCGCGTAACATAAATCGACGTACAGCGGCGAGTACGAATCGGCACTGGTGCTGTATCATCGCGCGGCTACCGTGTGTCCGCATGTCAGCAGCCACAGCGTGGCGGCACGACGCACCGCGGCCATGATAAGCTCGTGGAATAATCCGGAGAAAAGCTCGGCGCGGTTTTCGACGAGGAACGAAACGATCGCGAGGGTGACTTCGTGTCCGGACAGCGCGGTGCTCCGAGCGCGTGATGTTCCGAAATCGTCTGATAATCTGCCGATTATCCCCGATGTTTTGAAGTAAGTGTCCACACACACACAAAAGTAAACGTGTTCACACGCAATTTACTTATATGGTCTGACTTTACTTCTATCTCTTAGCTTGGTATTAAACTAGTTTTTTTTAATTCGCTGACCTTTAACGTTTTAAGATGCTCTAACTTTTTCATCACCAATTTAAAAAATCTAAAAATTTTGTTATGTTATCTTCTTTTTAATATTTCTTGAAAAGATTACATTTAAGATACATATATATATATATATATATATATATATATATATATGTATAAAGACATTAAGATTAAGATTGAAGTTTACAAAATTGGGATAAAGAAAATCAGCTTCCCAATTTAAGTGAACGATGAGGTTACGTATTATATAAAGTAGTTCGTATCAAGAAGAACCTCTTATCTTCAACGATTTGAATCTCGGGATTTATGAGACGCCCCAGAGACATTTTGTGGTCAAAGGATGTTTTTTTTTCCACTTTAGACAAATCGATATACGCAAAAGGATTTCACATACATCTTCCGCGCGGTTAGGATCTCTGTCCGCTCAGCTGACTCGATCCAGAACGATACTGAAGTACGTCAATAATCGCGCTGACGAGATGCTGAAGAATTTGAGAACCAATTTCAACGCCGGCAAGATGAGAACTTCGCTGAAACTGGCCGAGGATCTGCTGACATTATCGTCCGCATTGGAAGATCCACATCGGCACGGGATACTGGCGTATCAGTATCTGTGCTTGATCCACACGGCTTTAGGAAGACACGATCGGGCGTGCAGCAATCTCGCCAGACTAATGCGCCTGTCGTGGAGCACCAACAATGCCGTTCTTCTGACACAGGCTCTCGTGATCATGGGAAAGGTGCACCTGAGCTTTGATCATCTGGAAGCGGCCGCGCGCGCTTGGGAGAACATGTCGGTGTACGTCGACCATCCGGTGCCGCGAGCCTGGCTGCACCATGAGATTGGACGCTGCTATTTGGAGACGGGGAAGCACGCGAAGGCACTGCGCAAGACGGCACAATGCCGGGAATGCGCGGAAGAGGCGAACTCGAAGAAGTGGATCTTCCACGCCGATCTGCTGCGAGCGCAATGCCTGGCAATGCTGGGTCGTTTCGCCGGTGATGACTCTATTTCTCAAAACCGTCGCTCTAAGCTCATCCCCTAAAAAGCCTTCTATTCATCTTCGTGACCGAATTTGTTGATCGAGACGACTTTTCCACACAGGCAAAAGTCGTAGACTCACGACCGTGTCAAATATCGCGTTTTTCCTGCGGGATTTTCCTATAAATCTTCGGATTTTTTGATGGCCAACGTTGTCGGAATTTTTTAAAAAACATCGTGTCGTTCGTGTAGTTCGCGCGCCACGAAGATTTAGTTATTTATGAAGGGCTGCTTGAAAAGTTTCGGGCCTAATTAAGAAAACGTTTTTTTTTCGAACTGATTTGAATTTATTTCTCAACGTAATTTCTATTAATTCACTTTGCCTAACGATGTTCTAAGGTCATTATCCCAGTATGGTAGAACAATTGTCGAGATCCTCAAAATAGACATTTACAACATCAATTATCTTTAAGTTTCGGAACAGATAAAAGTCGCACAGGACAAAATCATTTTTTATTTCGGTTAAAATTAAGTTTTCGAAAAACATATTTTATTAATGCACAAATTTTTAATTTTTCCATTGTTGGAAAAGTGCTTTGAACGTTCATTTTGACAAACATTCGTACTAAATAACATATCGACTTGAAATCTTAAACTTAAATCAATAAAAAATGAGAAACATCATTAGAATATTAAGCTCATTTGCGTTATTTCTTATGTAAAGCTCGGAACTTTTCAAACAGCTCTTATAAAATATAATTTTTCATATTTTTGTTTTGGCGATTTTACGCTTTTTATCTAAATCATAACTAAAGAGGTAAGGGTGAGAATGTCTAGTTGCAACAGAAATGTGTGTTGTGCGGTTGGACTAGAGAAAAAAAAAAAGAAGCAAAGAAGAGTGCGCAGCGAAGTAAAAAATATAACATTTTCCTTTAATGTATGTGCGCTGACGTTTTTATCACAAGAGATTTTTGTTTCTTTGTGTTGCGGAAAAACGGTGAAAATGTAGAACCGCCGTAAAATGTTTGTAGATATCTGAAATATGACTTTCACGAGGTGAAAATATATGTAGTTGTAATCTTTTATAGTCTCATCCAACTTGCGGTGGATGAGAAATAGACTTGAAGAGAAATTCGCAACAAAGTATCGCGAATTTTATAGATAACGAAATTTATTTTTTATTTTTCGACAAAATTATGGAAAATCGCGATGTATGATACTTTCTTAAAAATTGACATTCCGATAGATATTAAGTTCTAAGAATCTTTCACAGTGTATTCCGAGAATATTCAATTCGATATCGCACTTTTCTAAAGATCGCTCAAGTAATTCGAGTAAGCGATAGATAGCCTCGCGCTTGTGTAAACGACGATGCGGACCTTCGGATAAAATTATGAAAAGAAGAAAGCTCGGTGCATGACCGTGCCTAAAATGAGTTTCCGCTTCACAACGCAGAGGCGCACGAGGAGCTGCGAGTCGCCGCGAAGATTAGCGAGGAGGAGGGCGACACCCCGATGCTGTCTTACATCCGAGATCTAATCGAGCAACTGAATCGTGCTCTGCGCGAAGTCACGTTCGGCGAGGATCGATGTTTGAAGGGTGTTCCGCAAAGGTTATCGCCGCGAGACGAGGAGCTATTCGGGAGAAACGAAGCGATAACAATTTTGGGAATTAGGAAAACGACGCGCGGCAAGGGCGACGACTATACGCGGGATGTCATCCCCGATCAACGCGAAATAGGTATTACCTCGCAGATTTATCTCGCCGGAGCTTTTGATTTATAAGGGTTTCATATTTTGCCCCTTCCCGAAACTGTGTGGAAAAAGCGCGCAGCGCAAAAGCAATCTGCGAATGGATCCATTTATAACATCCACATATTTTTCTAGAAATAAATTTTCTAGAAAAATATGTTTAATTGATCGAAAAACGTAAAAACATTCGGATGTGTAAATTGGACTTAAAAAAATTCTCCGTTATTATTTTACGAGATTTATAAATATTCTCTCTTATTCTTTTTCGTTAAATATAAATATTAAATTTATATTTCACTTTTTTTTTTTTTTTTTGTTCCTACATGATTTTGTTTCGAACACGTAATTCAAATATAAAAGAAACGCGATGCGTTTTCAGTCAATAATATTGACGCGGATGAAGAATCAAGTTCGTTGGAAAGTGCGAGGTCCTTCAGGAGCAAAATGACAAATCTGACGTACGTGATCAAATCTCACACGGACGTTTCTAACAGAGGCGAACCTGCTGAAACGAGAAACGACGAAGAGGCGGAAGTTTTATCACGCGAGCAGTCGCATATGACGTTCAAAACGTGCTGCAGAGAGTCCGGACACATCATTGATGAAGAGAGAACATCGTTCTTTTTAAAACAACCAATCGAAGTGCGCTCGAGTAACATCGAGATGAGTGGACGAGCTGAGCGCGAGACATTCAGGATCTCCAAGTCCTGCGAGGATGGATGGAGGCACGACTTTGACACCGCTATTGACAAAACGCGATACGACGTTGTCGCTCGAGGCCGACATGGACGATCGTTACATCCTGAAACGCGCAAACAGGGTGATGAAGAGTAGTTCTTCGTATAGGCGAGTATGCTTTTTCGAGCTCGGAAAGTACCTGCTCGAAGTACGTACGTGCTGTAAAACGAAACTCTCGCTCAAACTGAGGGCATCAGAATTTTATGTTCCACCGAAGAATAGAAAGATGCAAAGAATAAAAGTTATAACGTTTTGGCAACAAAAACTTCGTGTGTGTGTGTGAACAACTTGTTTTCTTTCGATTAATGTGGACGCGCGAAATGCGCGGAGATTGTGAAACAAACAATGATTGCGATAATAAAGCGAAGAGCAGAGAAAAAAAACACAATTTGCGCGTCGATAAATCAAACGACGCGTTGAATGCACTTTTTCTGTCTCATTTCCACGAACCGTGTCTGATTGCACGGCGTCCGCACCCTTGGTGCGCGCATCAGACCACGCTTTATTTACTCGTTCGCGCGTGTAATTGTGCGAGCGCGTAGAATAGAAGTGCCCGGACGAGCGTTGTCGTTAATGAACACTTGCGATCGTAATTAGCCGCATTTTTTTTTCTTTTCTGATTCCGCGCGCGTTCTCGAAAACGCTTGCAAGAAGGTGACATTTAGAAATTGTCGGTATATCAAATAATGTTTGTATGTTTGATTTATTCGTAGCAAGCGAATTTTAACATCGCAAATTTATCTACTTGGTGATGTTGCAAATGTCGCGATGACACGGTGTTAATGTATTAAAAGGGGATTTTTTTATAAAGAAATGTTTTGTTTTTTATAAAGGAAGATATTTTTAATATAAATTGTTGTTGCAAATATTATCAGAAATTATATTTTGAGATACGCGAGATAGTTTTGAATTACGTCGTACGATGCTGACATTTAATAGGAATATATAAAATCGACGCGCACATTCAAACAAACAAACCAACACGTGTCATGCAAATAACCGAATGAGTTTATTTAAACGTTTATCGCTGTTTTACGGAATGTATATCTCCGCCAAAATTCAATCGAATTCGATGATTTCAAAGAGTGAAGCGGCATGGAGAGTATCAGCCTGGAAGGGTAATCCACGCGTGTGGGCGTGACAGCTTGCTGGTGCGGCATGTAAAATATGAAAGAACGGCAGAAAAATACAGCAGAGATGAAGAGCGCGGAGAGGGGGAGAGGGAGGGGGGAGAGGAAGGGAAGGTAAAAGAGGTAAACGCGAGGGTTCACAAAGCTACCTGTTGAGCTACCTACGTGGTTCTCGGCAATTCTCTTTGTCGAGCTGCCAAGATGGCGACGAAAATAAGTCGCGACACGCGAGAGTTTACAACACATGCAAAATCACGATCGCGACAGCCTCGATCACGCGGCTTCGAATTGCAGAAGAAAATGCAAATTTTAAAACGCCGAGGAGCGAATTATTTTCAAGATGATCAGCTTTAAACTTCGTTGCACAAGTGTAATATTACATGAATTTTTTCATGAAAATATTTCACTGGTGACAAAAAATATTGTGCTAACAGCTTAAAAGATATGAGGAAAAATGTATTAAAAAATGATATAATACAATATGTTACTATAATAAATATAAATATGATAAACTATATTAAAAATATATTCAGCATCGAAAAATTCTAAATCTTAGAAAAAACCAAAACACATTAATTGTACATTGCACGACACATTAATTATATTTACAAGAGAAAAAAAAAACAGAAATCTGCCGCGGATTCTGGAACACTTTGTGTGTTTCTCGCTAATGCGAAACTGATGTTTCTGAGTTACTCGAAAAAAACGTGGAAAAAAAAGAGAATACAATAGTCTCTATCCGGTCATCCGCCGATGAGGAAACAGATAATTGTAAGAAAAAAGTGAGGCAAGCGCTTTTTCTTTTTGCAAGAATCTACTCAAAAAAATATAAATAAATAAACGCGGAAACGTTTATTTAATATAGCGCCCGCTTCCGTAGAAGTGGTACATACATATACGTTATATATATATTCGAAGTTGAAGCACTGTGCACGCTTTATCTGCAAGTAACAAGTTACAGCAAATACTGTGGCACCGCGAGCAAAAAGAAACGTTTTAATATCGGCGAGGGTAAACTTGGCGGCTACGTGTCAGAACGACGATGACGGAAGATGTTTACCTGTCGAGCGCTTCGCGAGAGAAGCGAACGTTTTTTCGCGGTAATAAAAACAAAAAAAAAATTATTCATACGAAAGGCGGAAGCACGATCCCGATATATTTTTATTTCGCAATAAATGCTTTTACGTGCGGCTTTCTCTTACGACGCGTTTCTCTCTTTTATTCACAGACCTGCCGTATAAAATCAAATTTGGTCAAACGCGCGCGCGAGTGTAACGAGAGCATATCGACCGGAAACTGTCAAGTTTCGCTTAAAGCAACCTCATTCGGGAATGTCAGCGAATTAGCCAACAACTTTCCAAAAGGGTTTCCGCACTTTCCATTTATCTCGCGCGCTAATCCAAGATGTACAAAAAGCCCTCATTAACCCTTACCATGTTTTTCGGGTCCGAACACGTGTGGTCTGAACTGACCGATGTTCGCTTTCTCACTCTCTCTCTCTCTCTCTCTCTCTCTCTCTCTTTCTCTCTCTCTCACTGCGTCGAGTTTAATCAACTGATTTTTCTTTTCACTTTATCACAACGAGGGATTGTTTCGCGAGAAGAAAAGACTTCTCGGCTTCATTTCGCGAATGCGGTGTTAAAAGCGCGTCTCTAACTTCAACTCGCGCCTTCTTCCGCGCAGGACGTATCTCAAGCGGAAGTTTCGAGTTTCTTTGTTGACTTCGTTCGGACGCGAACTTTAATCGCATTCGTAAGAAACAATGGGTGTTATATCGCGTTTCAGCTCCTCGTGCAATAAAAAAAAAAAAAAAAAAACATTTACAGTTCTATTTGCGAGCTTTGCTCGCAAAACTCATCGTTTCAACTCGCGTATCTTATCAAGTACATTTTCCGTTTTTTTTACGATCAGATCCAATGTGTATGGATTTTATTACATCCAGTAAAACTCAAATCTGAGAATTATGAGAATCTTATACCGAAATTTATCGTTGCTTATATTTTTTGATTTTCTGTGATACCGACGCCCGAATACTACGTCGCGCTATCGTATTTCATTGTCAAGATATCGCAGAGTGCAGCGAGAACCATGCCATTTGCCAATTATACCACCGCGTGATTTATGGCTACCACCAATTCGAATATTACACTGGGATAATAAAACAATAAAAAAAAAAAAAGAAAAACAAAAAAAAAAAGAAAATAATGCAGCGAGCGTAATAACAATGATCAATATTAATAATACCCAGTGAGTGAATTTTTTTACATTTACACCCGTATCCCGGAAGCGGATTAAAACTTTTCTCCGATTATTTACAATCGTTATCTAGGTTGAAAACCAAATGCGGATTAATTGAATGCGAATAAACGAACAGAACAGAAATGTTCTTCCGCTTGAATTCGAATAGTAATTTATTACGCGTCTTTCGCACTCTGTTTTTTCTGAAACGCTGCTTTTTGCCTCTTATCTGAGACTGCCACGCCGAAGATAGAAGACTTCGCGGCAGCTAAATCGATTTTTGAAGATGCGCCGGTCTCTCCGAGCGCTTGGTAGAACTTGCGAAAGCGAAGAAAGATGGAGTCTACGGGAGAGAGCGGGGAATATTACCGTGAAGCGAATATAGACGGAGCGCAGATACGATTACATCGCATTAATCTGAAATCTTTATCGCCGTTCCGTCCGACAACTCAATTATAGATTTTAATCGATATTGAACAAGAGATCAGTGTAGATTCTTGACTCCGCTGTAATTTGCGCGAAAACTACTGGAAGAGATAAAAAAGAAAGAGGATATAGATATACATATATATATATATATATATATATGTTATATCTACAAAGATATTTATATCAAATTATCGATCCAGAAAAATCAGACAATAATTGTTACATCCTCGATGTCAAGAAATCATCGCGTCTCTTGATTTCACTGATTTTCATGAAGAATTGGATGCATGCAAAAAAAAAAAAAAAAACAAACGTTTATTATAATTAGAGATCACATTCTGTCAATTAGAGATCTTAATTACTATTTATGATCTTACGAAAAAAAAAGGAAGAATTGCGATTCTATCACGAAATGTTTCACAAGTCTCAGAAAAGTGCAGAGTAATTTAATTTGTCGTTAATTATCGACGTCAGCGGAAAGCGCGATTGTCATTGTCAGCAAAAATGTCTTCCTGTGCATTCAATTGTTCCTCGGATTTTCATACTGAGTGTACAGTGATGAAAGGCTCTTTAAACCACTACATTCGATGTGCGTTTCTGTTTTGCAGCGGAAAAATGATAAAGATTGTCCGCGTTTTGCTCGAAACGCGATTTCGCGGAACACGAAATGTCTTTTCAAAAGCGATTGATTAATGTTGTTGACGTCACACGTTCATATGAACTTTCCTATCTTTCGCGTGACGCTCGGAATGACCGATGATAGGAAATAAAGCAAAACCGTGTTCAAAGTCTATACAGAGAAAGTCTAGAAAAATGCGTAAAAATCTATGAAATCTGGTGGAGTCTAGACAAAAGTAAATCTGTAACATGATCTGTAACATGATCGCAGAGAAGGAACGTTCATCCGATATTTAAATCGGATTTCATTATTTAAGTAGCGCTTCTGGAGGATTAGAATCTCGTTTAATTTGACTTCTATGGCAAATGGAAGTTAGGTGAAAAAGTCATTAGCAATCGCGACCGGTCGAATCTTTGCGGCCCATTGCTTTTCAGAAAGACGAAATGGATGAACGGCCTGATAAATTCATTGTTGATCGTGTTAAACGACGTCAATTTGCTCGTTGTCCGGATTCCGGATAATCGGAGCGATTTAAATTAAGATTGTGCGCGAGAAATAACTCTCCTCTTCACGCCACAATAGACCGTCAAAATGTAATTTCGAATTGGGAAAACGCGGTTGAAAAAAACGCGGTGAAGTTGAGTCACGTGAGCCGAACATGGACAATTATTCGCGAACTACCGCAAAATGGAATTACGCATTCTCTACGCATATTTCATAGTGCAAGTAGTGCGCATAAAAGATTTGGAATTAACAAAAAGAGTCAAAGTGCGATGTTTTTTACGATTGTTTCTTTTCACATGTAAAACTGTAATTCGTCGCGATAGGGACGTTTAATTCTATATTGCTCTGCTTTTCGTATAATATAAATTCCATATAATAGAATCAAATTTCGTTAATTAATTTTAGCAAGTGATTACTTACGAAAGTAAATTTTGTAAGTTAAATTTTATGGATTAAATTTTTCATAACAGTATATACACTTGTAAGTAAATCTTGGCAAAATGTTTATAATCGCAAAAACAATTAATTTTCTAAAGAATAATGTTGTTCCTAAGAATAGAAACTGTTCCTCTTTCAAAATTGTAGTTCAACTTGTCAATTTTCTCTCTGCTCTTTGGATAAAATAGAGTTAGGAAACAATCGATGGTATTAATGCCACTAACTTCGTCAATCCCAGTCAATCGCTGTTAATTGGTTGCCTCAAAAGATTGCGAGAATTCTTCTGCGGCGGCTTTAATTTACAGGAATCCAAACTATGTGCAAACTACTTTCGTTGCGGTTTGATCGACTGCTTGAGTCGCAAGTCTCTCCCTTTCTCTTCCAAACGAGCTTTCGAATTTCTCGACCCATAAAAACTAAACGCCGAGCAACTTCTGACGTTGCCTCCCCCTCCCCTCCCGTTGTTTGGAGATAAAACTCGAACTAAGAAACAAAATTGAATGCAGCGTGAAGAGTGCGTGTGTCGCGAGAAATTGCTGACGCCACGTCGAAAATTCGGAATAATATTCGAGCGAACCTTGCAAACAACAAGACTCTATATAAATACCTAAACGGGGCAAAATTCACATCTCTCGAACTCGCATATTTGAAATACTCGCTTATCAAACAATTAAATGCATTTTACTCGCGGTGGGGAGGTGCGATTACTCCGAATCCGAAATTGTCGACGTCATCCTTTGTTTGCGAACTGTTTCTGCAATAAGCGCATCCATTCTTGCGAATCGCGAATACCATTGTTCTCGAGAAAATTCGTATATTGTTCCACACATTGTTTGGCTATTACCGGTTCTTCGTATACAAAGGTATAAAATTGTTAAAAGACCAACCATTTCTCAAAGTGTCATCCCGGTCTACTAAAAATACGCGGTGGCGTCTTCCACGGAGGAGCTTTATGCAATATATACTTCGCTATATATACTAGCTCTCGCGCGTCTCTTGATAATGGGATATGTTTGTCGGGATTTATGAGATTGTGCGGGAACCAAGAGAAAGAAGAAGAGAAGCTCATCGTCGTTGCTTCTACTGGTGCTCTAAAAGCAAGAAAGATCAGCAAAACGAACGGGGGAGAAACTTCGCCGGAGTCGATATCGCCGGGAAATCAGATGGCGAGTGTTTCGTTTTCTCGATTCTCGATTTCTCACCGTTTAACCATCACCCCGTCCGTCTGATAATCTTATCAGATTCGCGAATGTGAGCGTAATCAAGTTTGCGCTTTTGTTTAGTTTTTTTTTTTTTTTTTCCAATTAGTTCACGTGCTAATAATCTGCTTTTGTTGGTTGCAAAACTGGCGCGTTTGAAAAATTGCCGAAACTTTTTGCCGCTACTACTACATTTGATCAAAAGACCGACTTTGTGTGCCTCCGCTTTTATTTTCCTAAAATAGAAATACCACGCGACCAGACGCGCGTAAATAAAAATACGAAAAATCTGTGTTAGTTTTCTTTACGCGTGCCGAGAGAACATCTAGAAAAAAACCGTGTTATTGTCCCGGTTACCACGAAATTCAAATATAACGCCAGTGCCTTTAAATTCGTTTCGGTAGTCTATGCGAAATCAGGGCGTTCGCGTGCATAATTAAAAACGGCTATGAAAGCTAATAAACTTCGGCCGGCCCGCAAAATCAAGTAGAGTTAGAAATTTATATGCCGACATCTCACGTTGCCTCGCAGCCACTCAACCATATATCATCAAGATGTAAAAAACTAGATAACGCAAATTTGATTTGGACTTATGATAAGAAGGAAACAAGTAATAGTGCGCGCACGTGTGCCATAGAGATTATAAAATATTTGTCACGCAATTTAAAAAAAAAAAAAGATTCTGTGATATTTTATGGTAAAAAATTTTAAATCTGCTTTAAAATTATAGACAGCATGAAAAAAATCAACTTTTTTATCATCATTATTAATGTAGAGATATAGATCGAAATTTATAAAAAATGTGAAAATACCGACGACAGGATGTAATAGCGATGGCCGACTTTCAGCTGGCGGGAGAAAAAATGCGCGCGGCCGGCGCGAAACAAGTGAAAATCGATAACAATTTTTCCGTCCAAAAAAAAAATAAATATTGGCGGAAAATCTTTGGGGCCGGAGATTGGCTTTAAAAAGAAATACAAAGAACAGACGTGGTAAGCTACAACTTATTCTGTTTCTTTGTGAGGGGAACAACAGCGAGCGAGGCAAACACGCGAAATAAATTGCAACGACGGCGATCCCTCCGAGATTTTCAATTGCCATTAGCCGGGACGGAACCGATATTGATTAGATTTTAGAAAAACCGCAAACGTTGTTCGACTCATGTTCGAACGAGAAGATGCTATATATATATATACGAAAGAGGACAGAAGCGCGGGCATTTTTACAAACATCGGTTTCATCGGATTCCGCGAGAGAATTTAGAAAAATTGCAGCAATCAAAACTTACTTACTACCAATATTATTTTGCAATTATTAATCACGGATGAAGCGAGCGTGTCATTTGTTTCGTGTCAAAATAATTACTACGAAGCGTCGCGCTGACTTATACAAACTGTTTAAGCTCCGTTGATTTCGCGACGCAATTTATTAAATCATAAATCATCATCGGATATACGTAACACACACGCGCGCACACACACACATCGTCGCGTTCCACGAAGCATGTGTTTGAATATATTTCAACGCTCTGATCCGGCGCACAATGCGCAACATCTGCTATGCAAAATGCGTTTGAAGTTTTCTTCGCATGCGGTACGTAACGTGTGCTCGATCCGATGGAATAGAGAAGACTGGTATCAATAACGCTTCGAGACGTCACTTTTGTCAGGACAATCGATTTCTCATGTACTACTTGAATAGAGTTTCTTATACGCGCGCAAACATGCGGCTCTCTTTTCGGAGCGCGTTTTTCGTGTTTAATATTTACGTAAGCATTGGCGCGTACACACAGGAAGTTCTTCTCCACGCTCCACAAAATATACGGATTTTTCGTTAAGTCAACGTGCCTTTTTCCATCCCTGTGCTCGCCCGTAAAAATAGGTCGACCGAAGTCAGGCCGGCTTCGCGTCAAGAGGGATCGGAAAAATATAGAAATTGAAGGACCGGAAGAATACGTGACGTCTTATCGGTCGTCTTTAACGTGCTGAAAATCGCCAAACACACACGCCATCAGGGTTCAATCGGGTCGAATTCCGCGCAAAAAGAGGCCGGTATTCGGAATACGCAGAGAATACCATTACTCACGCGTACCATTTTGCTGCGATGTGTATGTTTTAACTTCCAATATCGAATATTTCTGCAATAATTTTCAAACTACTTGTTATAGATATTTATTTGTCTCGTAAAAATCTTCAGAGTAAAAACGTAGAAAAAGCAATATGAATTGTAAAACTATATTAAATACGGTATATTATTCACAAAGGATTTTTTTTTTTTTTTAGCATTTAAAAAGCGAGTTGCTTTCAAAAGCACAAAAGAAAAAATTGTCCTTCCACCATCGGCTAATATCGAACATATTTGACGTGACTATCAAAAATATTCAATATTGCGAGCATCGCTTGCAACCTAGTTTTCGCAAAATTCTGTCTATATTCTTTCTCCGCGATTACGCATTCGCTTTATACGTATCCAGAATGTTTTCTTGGCAAAGAGAGATTCGCGCCCCCCGTTGATTAAATTGCCTTTCGACGCCGGTATTCCGGCCGAACTTTCGCCTTCTCTTTTGCGCGTCGTATATGAATTCTTCATTAGCGCTAAGTACTTATTCCGTAAATGTACCCCGGAATACCGTACGCTCTCCATCGCTCTCGGATATTATCCTTCGAATGTTGTCGAGAGTACTATTAATACCGTTAATGCCATATCCGTAGATATATGCGATAGCAAATAGTCCGGTAGAGGAATATTAATAAAAGGTCTTTGTGCAAACCGAGAGAGAGAGAGAGAGAGAGAGACAAAAAAGCATAAGAAGCACTGCACCTTCGATCCGCGTGCGATTATGGTTGTTACGTGTTACATCGAGTTTTATATGACACGTGTACTGTGCTCGACGAAGTAAAGTTCGAAATACGATATACAACAGTTTTTAATATGCATTTATATATACCTAGAAGGTCATAGATGTTACCATAAAGTTCACCACCAAGTTCGACGACTAATGTAATTTTATAGAGTTTTACATGTTGTTTCGTACTCGCTGCAGAAATAAACGAGCACAAAATTAATAAGCACGATTTTCCACATTGTCCTAAACGGCGCTAAATCTTATTATATATATATATATATATACATAATAAAAGTTTATAAATATAAAAAAATTTTCTCTGGAACGTGTAGGGGCTGTAAAATTTTATTTTGAAATTACAAATATAGAACACATTTACATATAAAATTTTATATAAAATATATAAAAGTTTTTTCTTTGCGTGTTCTAGCAGACTTGTTAGCAATTGCAAACTAGCATTTTCATTAAAATATTATAAAAGAAAATTGCTCAAAGCGAATTAAAGAACCGTGTATTGCATACGTTCGCAACGAGTCAACTTGTTGTGTAATTTACTGTAATTTAATTATACGATTAATTTAGCACGTGTGAGGGTCGCGCGCATACATGAATTTAATTTGCATTTTCCATTTCGCGGACATGTTGCTGGTCCAACAAAATGATTGATTTATGTGCAATAACTAAAACTTCTCGGATTTTTGTTGAATTTTTGAAATTAGTTTTACTTATCTCTTTATATTTTGCTACTGTCAAAAATTACGCTAAAAAAAAAAAAATGGTTTTTCCATATATTTTAATTCGAATAGTTTTATGAATGTATCAAATTATTGTCTTTTAATATTTATCACTACATTTTACCATGCATTATTATTTTTTCTCGTAAATTTATAAAATTTTTTTTATAAAATCTCATATTCGTGAAAAATGTTTCTCGTAAAAAAGAAATATCAATAGAAACATTTTTATCATAAGTTTTGTTGTTCCTTATATGTTGTTACGCATGTGCATGTCCTGACGATTTATATGTATAAGATTCATCCCTTCCGCGATGACGGAAGTGTGTCATACGGCGTCTGCAAATTGCGGTGGACGTTCGTTGCGTGCTATTTTCAAACTTTATGATAAATTACTATTATAAAGCACACGACACGTCTCGAACAGTGCCGGGAACACGGAAATATGTAAGATGTTTTTATGTACCGTAACACATAGCGTACACATAGACGACCGCGTACTCTTATATTTTCCACGCCGTGGAAAGGCCGTGCAGCTATTTTTTTGCAGTTTGCACGGGTTTGCATAAAAGCTCCGAAGAATTCGTTATTTCGAAAGAAAGACTTTTTGCGTTGAGAAAAAAATTTCTTCGCGATATTGCGAAGGGAGATTCGATTAAATTTGCCCCCACCCGAAACATCGAACGCAACCTGTTAATCAAGCGCGTCGTCTAAACAGCCGATTATGCGGTATCGAAGCGAGACACAATCCAATCGTATTTGCATAATTACGATTCAGCCTATTTGAGTGTACGATACGACGCTTTGGCGGGCGCGATCTGTCTTGATGTGCTGCAAAACCAGCCGCGCACTCGGCTAACAAAAAACCAGCCCGACGCATTTGAATAAAAAAAATATATCGCGCGCGAAGAAGGCAAGACAATTTCGTTAAGACTTTCGCGTTCGAATCGTCGGTATTTATTTCATTCGCCCTTGTGTGTATACGCGATACGAATTACGCATCGTGGATTGGATACAACGCGGGGAGAGGGGGGAGAAGAATCACTGTCATAAATCTTATTTTTACGCGTTCCCTGAACGTCACATTGAAATTGTTTTCCCCGGGAAAAGAAATATATGAGTAATTCGCGCGAAGTGGAATGGAAACACGCGACAGCGAAAATATTTTCCGTAACGCCGTAAGCTTATTAGAAGCAACAATTCTGTGTATTCACATACGCGGGGAGAGGGGGAGGGGGGCTATGAAATTACGGTTATCAATGTATGTACAGCGCGAGAAAACAACATTGCTGTTGCGTCACAATCCGGCGTCTCAATTACGTCGTGTCTTCACGTCACAATCGTGTTAGTTCCCGAGTCGCAATTCACGGCTGTCACATAGACGGAAATGATCTAGCCCGCCGGCAAGCAGCGGGGTGTCTCGCTCGTGATAAAACGCGAACAGAAACGACAACCCACGCCTCTCTCTCTCTCTCTCTCTTCCACCGCTTGGCACAGAGAACGCGGTGTGCACAGTGTGTGCAGGTGAGTATTGATCGTCGCGAAAGTGTAGCAGGGACTATCAGCCAGCAGGCGAAGAAGCGTAGCGAATGAAAATGTAGCGAGGCGACACACACCGCGGGTGACGAACGCGTTCGAGGGCGTTCGACTTCGAAGAAGTCGTGTTGAAGACACTCGCGAACAAAAAAAAAAGGCAAGTCATTTGCCGTTTAACGGAGGGAAAAATCTGGGCCGCGGCCTTCGCGTCCGATGACTGCCGCGTCCGACTGCCGGAGCGGAGCAACAGGCGACCTGTAGATCTCGTGCGAGAGGATACCGTTAGATTCGTGGACTAGCGCGCGTAGAACATCTACGGCGATCGGTCCGTCGTTTGTGAAAAAGCTGGCTCATATTTATTTATCCTCGAAACTGTATTTTCCTTTTCAGAATGTGTATGATGATGAGATATTTTCACACACGTGACGCTTCGTAGTAAAAGACTGGACAATGTTGAGAACGCGACAAGCGTTTGATACATGTCATTACATTAAACACGCCTCGCTCTATCTTTGACGGTGTACGTCAAAAAAACAACAGCTGTCTCGTATTGATCGGCGTTGTCAATTTTCCCTGATCTGTTTTCTCGCTTTGTCATCATCACTTTTTATTTCACATATAGTTTTAGTTATTTCAGTGCTTTTTTTTTTTCTTTTATTTACAATGTGTAACTCATTGTGTGCAGTAAAAACACGTTGATTCAAAGAGCGTTCGTCTAGCGATCGTTATTAA
>QVNW01001235.1:0-46305 GCA_014825475.1 Pseudomyrmex flavicornis | reverse complement strand
AGAGAGAGAGAGAGAGACTCGATACACATACGTAATACGACGAGTCCAAAACCGTGTTGCACTTGGCCTGATTAAATCTTTTCGGGGTTAAAGCGCAAACGGACTTCTCTCACGAACACACGCGTGTCCTGGCGTTCTGTTGGCAGTTTCATTCCGAGGTGAACTCAGCAGAACTAGTAGTGGAGCAGCCACCACCGACCGCGGCAGATAGCGAGGACCGAAGGTGACAGAGAAGGACGGAAGTGGTTGGAAGAGGGCATTATATTATGTGCCACGGGGCTAAATTGAATTCTCGCGCCGCCGCTTTCCGGAAATAATATTATGTTTTATGTCCCCGACACCCGCGGAGCCCTATTGGAATCCCTTAATAGGAATTTTTCACATTTTCCGCCAGCTCCCGGCGAATAAGATCAGCAAGAGGTGGCAGCATCCATTGGCACAGATTCCGATCTGCCGGGGATGGAAAATGGCGGAGGCGAATCGGGGAACCACCGCGCGGCTTTTCTCCCGTCGGAGGTCGGAAGCGTGCGAGAGTTAGACTCCGCTGGTGTGCGACGATAGTGGTAGTAGTGGTGATATGTAGTAGTCGTGCGATGGGGTTCGCCCGAAGTTCTACCCCTGTTTGCTTTTACTATTCGCTTCCTCGCTACGGCGATGGGCGTAAGGAAAATTCCGGTACCGTTGGCTGGTACCATCAACGCGACTACCACCGACCGATATCAACCACCGGCGGCATTCATCTTTCGGCTGATAGAAAGTTCAGGTTTCTATAGATCTCGTCAGAGTAGCGTAGTGCACGCGACTTCGATCATTTGTGAAAGAGAAACGATGTTGATCGCGAACGTGATATTTTTATATTGATAGTCGAAGCGCCAAGATGAATCGATACAGGTTTTAATTATCAGCATTTCCTTTTTCTCAGAGATACGTCTTCCAATCGTAAATATATTTATGTAATAAATACACATCTCAAAACTGCCAATGATAGATTACAGATGAGAGAGAAAAATATGAGAAAACTGCGCGTCGCGAACCAGACGCGCTGAAGTAATTTTACTGAAAAACATCGGATTAACTTATTCTTTACGTTTTTTTTTTCTCTTTCTCTACCAGTTTCTATTTTTCCCTTCTGTTTGAAAACGTGTAGAAAGTTTTTGAACGCGCTGCCGCGCACAACGGGCAACAATTAATTCGCGGTTTTCTCGGAAAAGCGATCATCCACAGTAACCAACGGGATCTATTTGTTTGAGGCGAGGTACATATGCGCCTCGCATGCTATTTTCAGTTAGATCGCGTGCGTTCGGCGAGATCTCGCGGCTAAACGCGCCACGGCTCATCGCAAACAAATGCGCGCGCTTAATAAAGTCGGCAAACGATTTTTCCTGCATTCCGCGGTCGCTCGTATTGAGAGATGCAAGTTTTTTTTTTTTTTTTTTTAATTGCAACGTGAATTTTTCAAATCGGTCCGCAACTTTAAATATTCATAACTCGTCCCGGAGCGGCAATCCATTTCGCTAGAGACGCAAACTGCCGGTTATTTCTCCTCGTTATTGCGTATACGCGCGGTATATTCAGCGGCGCGATAGCGTAAGCGTTGATTTACAGATAATTTATTGACGCTTGCGCGCTCGTCGTCGCGAGTATCTTTATACATACATACATGTAACTGTATGTATATGTGTGTGTATATACTTAGCATAAAATAAATTTGTCACGCGGCCACTGTCTTCCCATGTGATCCCTGTAACGAAGATAAATAAGCAATTTCGCTTGCGTGTGCCCTTTTTCCGTTATTAGAATTAAATTGATATTGCTACCTTAAGACTCGCGGCGTCGCCGCGATCCTTAATTACGCGCCATAAATTCCCGGCTGTATAATGACGAAAGTCTGGAAGAAAAAAAAAATCACCATTTTGTAGGTGGGAAACATTTCTGAAAGGCGCGCGAGCTCTTTCCAAGAACGCGTAGGAAACCTATCTGTAACCTCCGGGTCAAGACAGTTTTATCGTGGTCACGAGATATACGGTATGAGACTCGGGCGCGCAGGTCCCGGAATCGATTTACCGTGCGCTCGTGCTTTACACGCGAACAGTTTAGTCCCTGCGGTGGATACAATGGATTTCTCGAGTGCTGTTGGTACGATTTTTAGGAATCACGATTCTCTCGCATCCGCCTCTGTGTCGCTTATAAGCTCTTTCTATCTCGCTTGGGAATTCGTTTTTTGCGATTAACTCGTCGAGGTGCATTAGTATAAACGCATGCGACCGAAATACGAATACGAATATATGCACTTGCGACTTTTTTTTTCTCCTTTTGAATTTTAATGTGATACTTTAATGTGTTCTCCGAGAGGCGCGAAATCGGCGCGAAACATCTCGTGATTTCACGTCATCCGCCAAATCCAATCGGTTTTTTAATATCCATTGACGCTTTTCATCGACAAATAACAGATCCAAGTGGAAAGAGTGGAGTTACGTTATTACAACAACGTAATATAATGGTCGATTTGATATCCGAATCTTCGCGAATCGCGTATTTTACGAGCTGAGTGTATTCCTCGCCTAATAAAGTATCGATATCTTTTCCGCGAGGAATACCGGAGTTTAAGACGCCGAGATTCGACTGGTTTTACCTCGTAAAAGTTCCATTCGCGCCGGGACCTCGTGATTGCGTGCTAAGGTTCCGTAAGGTGAGCTCGTTGTCGTGGAACTTATCGAACTATCGACTCGCTTCCGAAGCATTCCGCCCTCGCTTTCATTGGCTCGGATAAAAAAAGCTCGAAGCTTATTTGTCGGTGAGTCGTTCCTTCCGGGGGCGCGCGCGGGGCATTTATCGCGCCGAGATATATGGAAATTGCGCGGAAAGATAACGGATTTCTCGTCTCTTCCTCCGTCGACCCCTAACGAGCTCCGGCGTCTTCGAAAGATCGTAGATACCGCAACGTATCTGCGCGATTAATGAGGGATTCCTCGCGACGTATATAGGCCAGACGTATTTTCGTTTGATTCGGAGCTGCGCGCGCGCGCAATCTTGTTTCTCTTTCGCGAGTTCTTGAGCGGTGAGTTTGAAAACGGCGAGTGCAATAACCTTCTCTGCTCAGAGTAATTCATCGCGTTTTAGTCCTCCCTTTCTCTCTTTCGGTCTGTCTCTGTCTGTCTCTGTCTCTCTCTCTCTCTCCTAGTTGGTTACGACCTGTTAGATCGAGTGCAATTGAATGAAAACAGCCGCGCTCTCGTCGAGTTTATTTACGCATCATTCTATATAACTTTCAGCAGGCGTTTACACGATCAAATGAGAATATTGCTGCGTTCCGGACGCGCGTTGCCGCTTCAATTGCCTCAATGGCGAGAGATATTTTTATTGCGTCCCAGTGCTGTGTAGTTAAAGTAAAATGTTCATTAAACAGAATCAATATTGCCATACGTGTACATATAAAATAGGTTTACGCGAAATTTTATTCGTCGCGAATTGCTACCCATATCCTTCGATACATGTGTGCCACGATAGCACTTCGAGCATCAACTAGGCCTGCAACAACACATGCTTGGCCATACATTTAGATTTTTTTTTTTTTTTAACGCTTTTTACGATAAATTGCGTATTTCTTCTCGCAATTTGCACCTCCGCTGTAAAACCTCGCATTCGTCGCGAGGCTCTCTAAAAAAGCTCGCTGGAATTTTATCGATAATTTTTAGGATACGCAGTGTGTGCTTTTGAAATTTTTATCACGTTTTCTATGTGCCGAGAGCAATAAATAAAAAAATATACACTTCCTTTCTGCGGCGTTTATTACTGTTACGATTTTATGCATATATTCCGATTCTTATTAACAAAAAATAATGTATGCGCATCGCATTTGCATTCGTTATGTCACGAGCGACGAAGTTTTCATATTTAAGGGAAAGAGAAAGAAAGAGAGAGAGAGAGTAAAAAACCACCGTGTTTTTCCTCGGATAAAAAAAATAAATATAATAACACGCGCGATGGATATTTTAAAGAAATATACAACAGTCGTGAAAATAAATACGCGCGGTGCGCAACAACAAATAATATTGAGACGGTGTTCTATATAATAACGACTGTTTCTCGATCGCAAAGAAACATTCCGGTTCTTTCGAATTAATTTATCTCGATACTGTATTTCACGACATATATTTCACAGTGCACTTTCGCACCATCTTTCGATTCATTACATCTCCGATTGCGACGACGTTCTACTTCCTTTTTCATCGTTTACCGACACTTAAAGTTCACAACTCTACCGGCAGCTTCGATTCATGTAGTAGTAACGACTTGGTAATTTCTGCGCGACATTATCGCTTACGTTCGCCGGATTCATAAAACTTTAGCGTGCACAACGAGCGCGCGTCAAATAACGGCGTGAAAATGAACTAAGCTTTCGCGATCGTGTTGCGAGCGTGAAAGTAATGAGAAGCTGCGATATTGTGTAAAACTGGGTCGGCATTGGCTCGCGGTGCGCTGCCTTCGTAAGACAAAATCAAACGGGAAGAGAAAATTTGGCTTCAAAATCGCCGCGGTGTATTGTTACACGGATTCGAGTTACACGTGTAATTCAATATTATTAGGATTAAACATGATATAATATCTTGAAAACTGAAACACACTGGCCTATCAAATGCCTGTCTAAAATTATATATATATATTACTTCAAAATGATAAAAGAACAACATCAAGCTACTGCAAACGAATATTTATAAAATGTTACTTATTTAAAAAAATATTGAGTATCGCGTTTATCTGAAACGTAGATGTACATCATGCGGATTCATTGAACCCGCTACCATCGTTACTACTGTCACGGCTTCTCTCTGATAGTTGCAGATATCGACAAGTGTCGCTTTGCGTTCTACAGAATGTCGCTGCTGATAGGTACGAGACCGGGCACGTTGAATGGTAGGACAGCTTGCATCGTGGAAACAACAAAGCCGAATATCGATTAAACGGCGTACCGCGGGCGCACTCTCTGCGTGCAGGTAATTAGTAGATGCACGGAGTTTTAATGGGCCTTTAATAACACGCAACATCAAATTATAAGGGTGGGTCGTAGACCCTCGCTAACCTACCTATCTCGGGCGCAACCCAGACATTTCTCCACGCGAATTAGCTCTCCCCCATTCTTAACTCCACAACTCCTCGTCTAACGGTCGCGACCAGAGTGCGCGAAGAAAATATCCAATCCCCGCATCGATCGAGAGCTTATAGCCCTCATCTTTTTCTTTCAGATAAAGAAAAAAGTTAAAAAAAATATTAATACGCTGTTGAGAATCGCAAATCGTATCGAACAGACGCGCACGATGAAATTACAACGTCGAAACGATATATTTCCATGGATTCGAGCCCGACAAGCGAACGAAAATTTAATAACGCATGTGCACGAGCTCTGATTACGATTGAATTAATTACGCGGGAATATTTGTTAATCGATTGTTTTCAAAGTCGCGCAACTGTACACGTCGCTCTGGGGCAGGGAACGGCCAGCTGGGTCGCGAAAATCGGTGAATTCGCGCTGCGCGTATTTAAGCGCGGTTTCGCGCGCGCTTCAATTTCCCCCGGCTTTGTTTGCATTCTCACTCCTTGATCATTTCATCGCATTATTCCACTCTACATTGCCGACCTAAATTCTCGTTGCGCGCAAAGAAGCTAAATTAATTATTCGGCGCGTCGATATGCACGCGTCGTTACACTTCTCACAAAATCCAAGAGCTCCGCTCTGAAATCGCGTACCGACATGCTCGCATTACCGCTCGCGATCCGCTCGCGCATAAGTTCGACACTTTGCGAATCGATACCTTCCTCCGCCGCGGTCGGCCGCGAATTCTCCTGGCAATGGTAACGGGGTCAAAGCGATTCCGGAACCGCCTGGAAAATCGACTACGACCGCGCGTGGATCCGGATTACAACCGCTCGTTCTCAGATATTGGAAGTTTCACGGTGGTCGTTACACCGCGCGGAATTAATTGGTTTAATTAAGTCACCGAATTGCTCTCGCTCACGGATTCGCGTCAGATTAATGCGTGATCAGATACGGCGCACCTGTTTGCCGTCGGGGGATGCCAGTGCAGGGGGGAGAGAGGGTTCGCGTATTCGAGCCGTCGTGTCGGTATAGCGGAGGATCGGCAGCCTCGTCGATTACAAGCTGACGATTTATTCGAGCGATCGCGCGGGGTTCTATTTGCGAGAGAAGTACGATGTCTGTTACCGGATCGATCCGCGCGACAACGCGCGTATAATTAGTATTGATGTTTGCAAAAAAGTGTCGCGTAAAAAGCATTTATTTTAGCAATTTTATTAACGCGCGCTAATTACCCCGACGAATGACACGGAAACTCTCTGCAACACGACCGGCTGGCTGCACCAGCTCGCGTACATATCGGACACGCGCGTCTGTAAAGTATCGCACGTCGCTTCTAGAAAGACGTAATTGTAAAGAATGGCCTCGTTTTTCATTAAACTGCCCATTAGCCTTTCCCGCTCAACGGGAGAACATTAAAGCCTTATAACCGAAAGGGTGAAAGGGTTCCTGAAAAACGTCCGTGGAGGCTCCTTTCTCTCGCGCGGACGTGCTCGCAAGAACGCAACAATTATTCACGGCTCAAAAGGTCGCAGCCGTGTAACCGCGTAATTGTCAGTTTTATATTTTTACCGGCAACTAATACCATACCAGTATACCGAATCGATATGCTGCATCAAGATATTGTTTGTTTTCACTAGCCGATGATATTATAGTCTTCGACTGCAATGCGCTACAACTGCAATGGAAGGTACACTTCGGGGACGCTATCTTCGGCGACGAGTATTAATTCACGAGCGTCAAGGGACCATCTTATCTTACGTAAAGTTATTGTAGTACTTAAATAAGTACAAAGTAATTAAATAATTGCTGTGACATCGTTAAGGGTTAGGTCCAATGCAATGTTAATTACGAGTTTCAGAAGATCGCCATCTAAGCGGAGAAGTGACCGAAATAAAAATTTTAATTAATGGCAAAAAATCTCTGCAGTTGTATTCGATCTCTTTTCTCTCTCTCTCTCTCTCTCTCTCTCCGTAAATAAATAAATTCCATCTTTCCATCAAAATATTTTTACTTTAATCGCGGATGGATTTCACGCAAATTCCGTTGGGCGGAAAAAGAAAAATATCACGTTTTAGAAAACGAGCACTCGTCCAAGCCGACAGACATTTCCATCGGTGCGCCGTGCGGTGATGCTACACTCGCGGAAACTGTCAACTCCGGAGTTTGCACGTCTGCGTCCTACAGTTTTGACGCGTGATTCCATCTCTTCGCGAACAGGAGCGGGCGAAGTGGGAAGGTAAGGCGGAATAAAACGAGAGACAGCGAGAAAGAAAGAAAAGAGAAAAACAGAGGGAAAAAAACAGAAAGAACGGCCCAGGAGGCGGCAACGGCGGGGGACTTGAGAGAAGAAAAGACACGAGAAAGAAGCGTCTCGGGAAATAAGATTCTGACTTTACTTCTTGACGTATCCGTCTTTCCACGGCGGGATCTTCCGGGATGCGAGAGTAGCAGGTAGCAGGGAATGAAAAAGGAGCGACTGTTGGAAATATCTTACGGACGCTGATGCGATACATTGTCTTTGCTTATCTCTTGCGGTATACATGCTCACGCATGCAAACACATATCACATACATACACACACACGCACGTACGCACACGTTCAGCGTGCGGCTCGAATCAACATATGCATTACGTGCCTGAAGAGTTCGCGAGTCGAGAGCGCGAGATATGCGCGTCGTATATGCGGAGCGAGATGCGTTTCCGCGATGCAATCCGGAATCGATCGATCATACGAATCAAATGCGAGGCAAGAGAATCGACACTAGCCGTAATTAATAACGTACGGCAACATCGGACAGTGACCGATTGCTCAATAAGAACACTTTCATCTCTCGATACACGTTCATTATATTTGTTTGACGCGGTATATTCGCAAAATAAATTACCCGGCAGTATTGTCGCGCTTGATAACAAAGATTGATAAAAAAAAAAAAAAGAACCGATTTATATAAAGTGAAAGAGAAGAATTGCAACGTAAACGTTAAATCACGACGGCGGTAACGTTATTAAGATGGCGCGATTCACTCTCTCTCTCTCTCTCTCTCTCTCTCTCTTTCCGAGATACTTTTTTTCACAAGCATGACGCAAACGGATGGCGCAAAGAAGCGCCTTTCGAAATCGCGGAGGTTATCGAATTTCGATCACGTTCCTCTGTCGTGTACTTTCTGTAAATTCGCGCGAGTGTCGCGTCCTCGAGTCGGCGGAACCTCGTTCACGATACACCGTCCGCAAATTTAATTTTCTCACCGTGCTCTGTGCAAGTCGTCGGAACAAGTTGCGCGCGAGAGGGGAAAAAAAAAAACAAAAACAAGACTCTACCAACTAATCAAACAGAAAATGCATGATAGGCGGACGCGCGCGGTAGTTACAAACTCTCGTTTGCTGCGCGCGGTTCTCCAATCAACGAGCGTTAATTAATCGAGCTATTCGCCAGGTGATCCGCAAAAGGCGGACACATCCTTTGTTATCCAGCCGTGCGTGTATATTCGCTCTCTACTGTTTCTTGCCACGAAAACGCGCGCGCGCTTATGCACTTGCCTGAAGGTTAACCAGAGTTGATGTATTGAAAATAAACCTTTGTCCACTATCTGGACAGCTTATCATATTTATCATTCCGCTCTATTTGCACGACAACGAACACGCCCCGACAGCGCACGTGGAAAATGCGGATCGCTCGCGCAACAAGGTCGCGATTCGTCAATTCTTCTTTTTTTGTGAATTTCAGAAGAATGAAACAATATATCTTTCTTGATGTGAGCATACACGTAAGGTGTTTTAACTTATTAGAAACAATTGTAAGAAAAATGTTACGTCAAATAATCTCTCCAAAAAAATTTTCGAAAAAAATAATTTTTCTAAGTAATGTTAAAATAACGCAGTCTGGAGACTACCAGTAAGTCACTCCGAGATTAAATTTAAGTCGAGCCTCACGTGTGCGAGCGACATGATAAATGTATACAGCCGGAGGGGATGGAAGTGCGCGTTTACGGGATGTTCCGTAAATAATAACGACGCTTTTTAATTAAATCAACGGAGGAACCATCTGCGGTAACGTAACTTTGAAAAACTCGATAGCCGAACTGACACGTGTGCGCAAATCTTAATGAATTTAAATCACATCTAGATATAAAACGTTATACAATAGTATGACATTATTTATGCGACATTTAGACGTAATCAGAGATTATTAATTTGAAATCCGCTGTAATAATAAAAAAAACAAAGAGAAGTTAAAACAAGACGCGCCCAGATAACCAAGTTTGATAGAAAGCCTTCTGCACACACATATCGAAAAGATTAAATGAGACGCGATTTCCAAGAATCGAAGGAAACGCGCGGGCACTCATTTATGCTTATTTCATGCCTGCGAAAATCGTAAAGCTGTCTGGTCACATAAATATTAAGAATATCTCATTATTTCACGTTTTGAGCCCCGCGGTAAGTCATATTTACGAGCAATACTACGTTCCCAGTTTTAGAGAAGAAATCCCGCTGCCGCGCACATCACCAGCGCGAATACTTCGAAGGACCGCCCTTGTTTGTTTCGCTATCAATTCAGAGCTATAAATTTAACACACAATTTTATCCCGCGGCGCGCGGCGGCGTATTTCGATTTACTCGCGCATCTGCGCCGGAAGCCCCGGACATCTTTTCATAATTTTCTTACGCGGTATATTTCACGATATAATCCCGGGGTAATGTAATTCATTTACCTCGGAATGCACCCGCTTACTTGGCAAATGAATTGCAGCAACGCTCATTACGCTTCGCGGACGAACTAAATCAGAATGCCGAGAGGACGGAAGAGAAAGGAGAGAAAAATCTCCGACGATAGGCTTTTCGAGGTATGTACTCGCGATCTTTGTTGACGGATCTCGTTTGACTCTGCTCTCTTTCTCGAAATTTTTAATTTCTTGCGTGGCAGAACGACGGTCGGTTGATCGCGCGCAAGTTACCGCACAACTTGATATCATCTGTGTGACTGCACGCGCGTAATAAAGCTGTACGCGCAAAAATGTCACAATGTATTACCACGTTAATTAATTGCAGAGCGAGCAGAAAGGTTACCGTGGATATAATTTAAGCAGATAAACGCGCTGTAATCGACAGCCATCTCGAAAGCCGGTACACAAAGCTATTAGCAGCGGCTGATGGCTTTCACCGTTGCTTTTAAGCCGGAAAAGGTTTTTGCATGTTTAAAATAAATAAATAAACGCGATAGGACGTAAACGGGGCAAAAGTGCGCGAGAATATTTTGTCATGTGTGCGCGCGCGTATCACTGCGGGCGCGGATCGCGAAGCGTTTTCATTCGTTAAGCATGAATATTTTCACAGCTCGAGCGCTTCATGCGTTCATTATTAATGTAATTTTAATAAAATAAAACAGACGCGTACTATCCAAAAAACGCTTGCCTGCTGAGATAACAATTTATTATTGATGCGTTTCAACTGAGCGATAATAAATCACACAATTGCTCGCTATGCTATCTTTTATAAATATGCATCGATATATACATAGTATATATGGTTGCAATATCAACAATTTCGCGATGTAAATTCGCGAGATTCAATATTTATTCGCGCGCGAGAATAATTTTACAAAAATTCATCAGGATAAAAAAACAATTTTTGCTAGATGCACGCTCTCTCTTCTCTCTCTCTCTCTCTCTCTCTCTCTCTCGCGAAAATCCAGCCCGACAAATATTTTCAATAAGGAAAAGCAGCGCGAGTTTCGCGCACGAGTAAGTAATACAAGTCCAGAAATGGAATTTGAATAGAAACATTCAACCGGAACGAACTTTACCGCAAACTCGTTCCGGCCACTCGATAAAAGCTCAAGGTATATTTCGACGGCCCGTACTACGTAATCGTGGGAGCTTTGCAGCTTTTAAGCTGCACACACTGAGAGAGAAAAAAAAGAGAGAAAGACGCGAAGAATTCTCCTCTCCTGTTTTTTTTTGTATGTGGTTTTTTTAAATCTTTTTTCTTGTTGCACACCACCGGATTATCCTACATAATAATTTCCAAGCCCTCGTAAGTTCCTAAAACGTATCTCCCGCGTATCTCTCGTCGCTCTGCCTCGGAATTAAGACGGAAAATATAACGAGATGAACCGCCGCGGAAGCGGTTGTGTTCGTGCAGCACAACGGCCGAGGAACAACGACGTACAGATAATCTAAACGCGGAGCGATGGAGTGGTGGCAGCCCGGGCTACACCGGTTGTCAGGCCGTGATGGATGGACGCGAGGCACGTACCGGCGAGAGAGAATTCGTCTTCCTTCTTTTTCATTTCGTGAACTCCGCCTTATTTTCCGTCGCGCGTTTCCCGCCTCCGTCCTTCGCTCGATACCACGACCGATATTCCTTCCTGAGTTCCACGACGCGCTCCACAATCCCCAATGGAGAGAATCCGGATACAGTCTCCCGTGAAAGCTTCACTTTCGAGGTTGTATATATATATATATATATTTTATTTATATACATATATACATTGAGAAAGTACCATTCTCCTCTCGTTGTTTGAACTACGAAATAACTCCCGGTGCATTCGGTGCATGCAGATCCAACGATCGCGCAATTCACGGTATACGTTCTCTTTGATTAGACGGTAACGCGAAATATGTCTTACGCATCTTATTGGACATAAAAACCACGAGGATTATATCGCCGTACTAAGACGATCTTCTCAAACTTATCGCAGAGCGCACACGTTTCCATTACTCTTCAACGCACGCGGCACATCTTTACGCCTTAGTTCTTTTGCTTTCCGGGATCTCTAGAAATTCACGAATTCATCAAATAAAAATGGAAATTGAAGTTTATTTTACACGCGGACTATGTACGCTCGAAATTTTTTGTACGTACTTTTTTCCCATTCTTCCTTGTGTGTGTTTAATTGTGATATTTAATTATAAAAATACATCAGTTTTTCACGTCCGTTATATTTTTTACTATATATTTGCAGAAATACAATTTGCTTTTTTAAGACACCTTGTTGCATATGCAACCCTCATAAAATCCAGATGTAACGTTAAAAATGCGCAACTCTGATTAACGCCAGGACGGACGGACGCGCGAATGTCTTCATTTTAAAAATTTGCGCGATTTCTCTGGACGGCGAGTAATGAAGAGTTTGCAGTAGTATATTCATGCCACGTACATGACGAGGAAGAAAGAAATTCTACCTTTCCGCGCGATTCTTCACTCGCTACTTACGTTTTATTTCACTCATCAGCTTTTCTGACCCTCCTCCTTCTTCCCATCGCTCTCTACCACGGTACGTGCACGTTCTAATTCTCACGTTCCCGGCGGTACAGACAGAAAAAGAAAAATACTTTGTACGAGATGTGTAATCCGCTTTTTTTTTGGCGCCGAGGATAAAGCGCAAAAACAAATTATAATGCGTTGATGAATTTGAGAAAATTAGCTTCGCGGAACAGTGGTTGTAAATTTGTATCGCAATACGTATACAAGAGTGAAGAGGCTTCAAGAAATTATACGGAGATTCTAACTCTTTTCTCCTTATTTTACGTTTCTCTTCTGTGTGTTTGCATCTCGCAGCGACGTTGCAAACGCTACAAATTTATATCACGAATAATATATTTTTCTTTGCAGTTTTGCATACGAATCTAAATATTTATTTCGTTCAATTATTTTGTTTCTTTCTTTTTGTGTTCAAGATTAAGGTGTTATTACGTCAAGAAGATACAAAAAAAAAAAAAAAAAGAACAGTAAAAAGTATATAGATATATCTCAGTTTTTTCTTTCACGGGATTTCTCTGTGCCGGGAAACGCGTTGGACATTTTTCTTCGTATTTATCTTGATCTTCCATTTCCTCGGCAAACATGGCGTAAAGCGAGGCAGCTTTGAAATTATTCATAAAATATGCATGACAATGGAACAAGTATTTCATGCGGATTCTTCGTTGTAGCGTTACACTTCGCTCCCTATTCAGCTCATCGTTTTTCGGTATTCAGGATCGACAATCTGCCGAAGCTTTAATCTTGATGCCTGCGGCGATATCCGACGGCGGGTGAAAAGAGGCTACTAGAGAATGTCTAATGGTGCTTTTCTTGTGCGTTTATAGTCCGCGACTGTGTGTGTGTGTGTGTCACATACACGCGTACGTACATATATTGTGCAACTCCCCCTAACACTTGCACGATATAACAAACGAGTATTCTTTCGAGCGAAAGAGCCAAGTCACGCTATACTGTATAGAAAAAAAAAAATATTGTGCGCTTATATATTGTTCAATAAATATAAACTCACCAATTCGATGATATTCGGTTCCACCAAACTGCTGCCTCTTCAATCGACTGCTCCATCGAACGTCTATTTGCACCAACACGAATCCACCATTTTCCGATTACTTACATTCACGCCCGATAATTGTCAAACATTACGTTCTTTTCACGGCACTTTGACGCACTAGAAATCATCAGAATTCACGTTGAAACGACGTTTATACGTACACACAAGCACAAGAGAAAGATACGCGACGCAACACTGCACTTGCCGACGGCATTACGATCACTCGAAAGCATTCGGCGACAACTTGGCTCTTGTACGCCAACTTCACTCCGTTCGAAACTCCGACGAAAGTTGAGCCGATTACGGACAAGCTATCGGAAAAAGCTATCGATCGCGATCGCAAGCGTCTAATTAACGGCACACGACGATCGTCTGACATTTCATTTGACATTCCCGATAACCGTTTCCGCTTGCAGTTCGCTTTGAGGAACAAAATCACGAAAAACGAAGAGGCGAACGCGGAACGCGCAACCGCTTGCGAAGATCAAGCGACAGGGACTGAGCGACAGGGACTGAGCGTGAGTCGGCAAAAAAAACGGAGGGGCGTCAATTCCTAGAATAAAAACACAACAAAGTTTGAGAGCTAAGCGTTCTAAACTATAATGCAAAGATGAATTCAGTCCGATTGAAAGTGATATTTGAAAATAACGTATTTCTCGAGTTTGTTTTTTTAACAGTGTAGATTTCGATTCTGATATATTGTACACACACACGTACACTCTGACATCAGAAGTACATCGAGTTTCTCTCATAAATCTTTTGTTGTTTTTTTCACCAAATAATCGAATTGTACGTAATTCTTGACGTAGAAAGAAATCTCGGTCGTGTATAATGAAGAATAACAGATTTTTCCGACGGAGAAGAAAATCGAAAAACAAAAACAACCTTTGTTAGTGATGAAAATAAAGCGAATTTTACATTGATTCATTTGATAACGTTATGTTTACTTGTTGTGATTCACATACGCTCTGAGATATGCGCACATTTGCAATATTTCTACATAACACGATAGATTTTAGGTATTTTTCAAAAGTTTTAACAAATGAAGTTTTATTCACATGTTAAACATGTGATGGAGTATCGTGTGTGGATTATGATCGTTCTCTGTTATAAACAAATATTCACTCGGTCAGTAAAAAGTAGGAGAAAAATCCAACAGAGAGAGATAACATATAAATGTTTTTGTAAATTCGATTGTACGCATTTTTGCTTTAAATGCAAAATTAAATTAGACTTTATTATAAAAATTTTGTTCTTTCGCACATATATTATTCTCTATTTCGTGCGAAAAGAATAAATTTATAAATTATCAATGAATTGTAATTATTACGTAGGTATTATTATTATAAAGGGTAATGTATTTGTAACATTAACATTAATAATGACGATAATTATATTTAATTTCAATGCAATTGCAATTTACATTTGTATTCCACAGAAGAGAATAATAATGTTAATCCTATTTAACACCGAATAATCCGTAAATTTGTGGTATATTCATCGTTATTAACCGCGTTTAGTTACAACAAATAATTAGAGGTATCACCGTAGCTAATGGAATATTCTATTATTATTTATCACAAACAATATTATAATAAACAACAAAATCAGATACATGTACATTTTATTGCAGAAAAAAAATCCATCTTAACAAGAAAAATTATTTATCACAGCGAGACAGACCTTTAAATTTCTTGTATATACTGTTAGAAAAAAATTTAGTAAGAATAATATTGCAATACAAATATTTTTTATCTTTCTGAATTATGTTCGTATTTATTATGCATTACAAAAATTTTAACATAATTTTTGCAGAAAAATTAAAAAATTGCAAAAATGTATTTTAAAAAAATTGCAATAAAATGTAACTCTTCACAGACTTTGTTTGGAGCAGAGATATGTATGTGACGTATCTAGACAAGGTAGTGAAAGGACTTGTTAGACTTCTACGAGGCAAGGAAAACTACTGCACGTCGGGCGTGTTTGCGATCCTCGACATGCAGTAATAAATTTTTTCTAAAAAGCGCTTTTGTTTGCCACCCTTGCTGCGCGTATTATGCGCGTGTCTATGTGAACAGCGTGCAAAACCGAAAAAAAAAAATGAATCGGAGGTTGAATCTCGGAGAGAGTGAGAGAAAGAGAGAGAAAGAGCGAAATATGATGGTGTTTGGCAGAGCCCGACGTCGCGCCGGAGATGGACAGTCGCGCGTTGGCGAATTGATGATCAGCATACGTTGAATTGCAGCCGAATCTCATTGTTCCATAAAAATGAAGTTACGCCGTGCGGCGCGAAGCGTCGCTCTAATGGCGTCGTTCGTTTCGTTAGACGCAAAGGGAACAAAACGGCGCGCGAGTGTCAACGGTTATAACGCGTGTGACAAGAGAGAAACTATGAAATTTAAATCCGGGATTCAAAATGTCCAAAATTATTTTCGCTCTTCATCAAAATAAAAAAAAAAAAAAAAATGCATACAGAGTCAAACTTTTTTACGAGAAGAATTCACGAACTTTTCATATAAAAACGATGTTGCTACGTTTGTAATTACAGCTTGAATTACACGAGCAGGTGTGTATCTCATGTTTTATTTAATAATTTAATATCACTGTTCAAGAGATTCGGTTGACTGGACCGCTCGGAACTATGGAGAGAATGAATTCGGGTAACTTTTAGGCCGCATCGTGTAGCGCGCGTCCAGTTTCTCTTTCCGGTCGGGACGGAATACCGAATTAAGTAGTAGTTCTCGAGCACGGAACAAACATGCGGTGTTCCAAGCACAATTCTGACAACGAGATAAACATACGAGGAAGTTTAATTGAAAGGGACGTCTCGCTACTGTTCAAATGAATATCAGATGTGTGTGTGTGTGTATATACATATACTATATGTATGTACATGCGCCTCTGTATTTATAGAACTGTATTTAATCGAGAAAACGGAGATGAGAGAAACAGACGAGGAAGAAGCTCTCCCATGAGCTTTATTTAATGATGAAAGTTTATTTTTTAACGAATGAGTCTTTTTAAGGCGAGAGAGCTTCGCGTGCTCCAGTAAATAATAATTATCAAGCTCAAAATGTAATCACAAATATATAAATGTAAAAAAAGCAGCATACAAGGCAATAAACCAAATGTAAATTCAATTCGTTTGTTCTTATAAATCAGAAAGATAAGGAGAGCGAGAGAAGAAAACGCGTCACGATTTCCCGATGTAATCGCAATCGGATCGTTACGACAGATGATGCACCGACGGTGTATGCATTTTCGGTTGGATTTTGTGCGCGGACATTCGTGTGTGTGTATGTATGTATAAATATATATATATATATATATATATATATATATATATATATATATTATATACAGCGGGACGCGCGTCGTTTGCAGCGGCCACGATATTAAATTTTCCCGTCGGAACGCGGGGTCCGGAATAAAACATAAAAGCGCGCGCGGGGATTTGCACGGGGTTTTCCAGAAACGTGTATTGTTTACCGTACGACCACGCCTGCGCGATTTTCACCGCATTCCGGTGGCACTTTTTGCTAACGCGCTCCCGTGTGTATACGCGCCGTGTCCTGGGCGTCACGCGCACGAGACAGGCGGTGCACTGAAAATCGCGATAATGGGACCGCAGATTTTTTATGGCCTCGGTGTGTGCGCCAGACCGGAAGTTCTCGTAATTTTTTTTTTTTTTTTTTATCGCGCACCGACGTTCGCGCGACAGATAGAAAAAAGAGATAGTAATTTATTGATGACGCGGTTTTGATGTACGTACTGCGGCTTTATCTCGGATATTTTCACGACACCGATTCCTCGTGCGAATTGAGAAAGTCCGGTGTCTCCGAGGAAAAATATCGGAATAATATATTGCTACGGTGAAAGGCGCTTTTTATATCGACACTCAAGAAGATAACGAACCAGTATGTCGCAACACACCGAATGTAATCGAAGTTGCCTCTCTCGCAGCTGCAACTAAACCAAATTCAGCGCGGAAGCTTGAAATATTTTAGATATAAAGTGTTTTTCGTTGGAATTTAGCGTGTTGCTGCTTTTTGCGTGTATGAAATATATATCTGAATAATTTAATAAAATAGTTTATCGCGATTTAAATCGTCCGATTAAAATACGCTCACGTGTGTATTAATCGATATGTTATTGCGCTCGCGCAGCGATACCGGAGTGTATGTGTGCGATATTATTTAGGATATCATCTGTATGCAGCACGCGCAAAAAGTCGCGGTAATTCATTCGCGATTAAACAAACGGCTGTTGCACAGCACGGCGATTCTTCGGACTGAAACGATCACTCGCTTTCTCTCTCTCTCTCTCTCTCTTTCTCCCTCTACGGTAATCAGCATAACAAATTTCTGTATGTAAATCAGCACTGTATCGGCTCGCACGAGCGCTGTCGCAATTCGTTTATGCCGGATTAAGCACAGAGGACGCGCTTATGCGGCGTATGTATCGCGTACATTTTTCATTAGGATTCATGAGAGAGGTTTCGACCAGGCTACGTGCTAATGAGTACGTATCAGGAGATAGAATAAATTAGTATCATCACGCTTATATGTGGCACGCGAAATATATCCTCGTAATGTTGATCACAGAATGGAGAATTGTATTAGCCGATAATTACAGGATTCCGTAAACCGAGTGAGAGATGACCTCTCTCATCGAATGACTGTGTATATTCACTCAAAATCGCGCAAACTCGCGCGCTACTCTTCCCTTTTTTCCTGACATTGTGAAAGAGAGAGAGACAGGCATTTTTAGGAAGCTAAAAACAGCAATAAAGAAAAAAAACTTCAGTTCTGAAGATGAGAGTAAAGGGAGAGGGGGGAGGAAAATCCCATCAAACTTGAAAGTGCCAAAAAGTTAACGTCCCCCGCTCGGTTTGGTTCTTGTATTTTCGCTCCCGTCGCTTCAACTCGCTCGTGCCCCCGGGAAAGCAAGCGCGGGGTAAGTCGCGGCTGAAACTTCACCCTGACGACGGCGTTCGCAGTCTCGTTTGCTCCTCTATTCCCTCCTCGTCTCACTTCGCGCCGCGCGTCAGGTGGCGGGGAGTCAGGGAGAAGCGGTGGAACGTGCCGCAGGGGAAATAATACGGTCGAAAACTCAGCCCCGTAACACTCGCGGGAGCGAAATAACGCCGAACCGCTATTCACCCCCCCTCTCCTCTCACTGCGGAAAATTCAAAGTCAACGATACGTTATTGTTTTTCAAGAGCTACCGCCACCGCTGCGCCGCGCCGGTGAGCGTGCAACCGCGAAAGTGGAAGTCGAGGAAGTATAAGGAGAGTAAGTCTAAAGATATGCAGACGGCGAATGCCGACGTCTCGCGTCTTTGCTCAAGAGTTCAACAACGCCTCGACACGACAGACTTGAAGAAGTCACGAGAACTACATGGACGTGTGAATAATCTGCCAGTAATCAAATATTCTTTCTATTTTGTACAATTGTTGTAACAAAAATATCTAATACTTCGAGATAACTTTAATGAATCCTACATTTAATGAGAAAAATAGCGCATTGTTAAAAAAAAACAACACTTTCTCATAATAATAAATTACAGAACCAATACAATCGATAAAGTTAGTAATTGAGAAACTGACATGCGCCTCTAACTATACTAACAGACATATGCACATAATTCGCGCTCGTAACATACATCACGACGATGGAAGAAATCAACAGGGAGCGTTTGTTTGTGTTCGTGTTTATGGCGCAATCGGAGACCAGCTTGCGCGACTTCTGTCTTTTTTTCCGAGCGTTCTGGCAGTAACTTCGGTATGTCGAGCGAGAGATTCCCCGGCTGTCCCCGCGGGAGACCGCATCTAATCAGGATGAATGGCCTCACCCAGTAGCCTCGCCGGGTATTTTAACCGACGACTTACAGCGACTCCCGCGCTCTCGCCCTCGCCATTTCGCCCGGGTTCCGGGCCAAGCCCCAACTATCATCGGTCTTCGTTATAAAGAGGAACCACCCGGGGCTAAATCTCGTTTGCCTATCTCTCTCGCTGCCTACTCCGACGGCAGGCCTCGCCGCCGCGCGGAAATCAGTCGCCTGTTTTCGTGCCGAGAAAGAGGGAGATCCCGGTTAGACACTGGGACAACTCGCCGCGGGGTGTCCGTGGCTTACCCGTTTCGAGTGGCACCTTGTCGATCATCCTGGTTACGCAATATGTCAACCACTTCGCCGCGTCGTCGACGACGACCTACCTTCTTTCTTCGAGCTCTGGAAAAACACTTTGAAGGGAAGAAAAAAAAAAAAAAAGAGAAAGTGGGCCAATGAACACGCAGACGCGCGTCTGTCGGATCGATTTTTACTTTCGCTCGCGAGACTCGAGAGGAAATAGTATATTTCCTCTCGAGTCCGTCACGAAAAGTGTGATAATTCAACCGAGTGAATAATTATTCGCCGCACGTTTGCCTTACAGAAATATTTGATTGTGTGATGAAGTACGCGGAATGATAAAAATTTAATTTTTACACGTACGTAAATATTAAAAATGATAATTAATAAAATGCGGCGCTATCGTGTACATATTGTATGTACTTTTTGTAAGATACACGAAAAAGAGATTACATCAAACAGTCACGCTGATACTATCGCGTTTAGCAAAACATCTCGGCGTGTAATGAAACTCTCGTCCAAGTGACGTCTACACGACGTTCATGAACTCGCTGCGCGCTAGAGTCCCATTCTGAGAGGGTAAATAATCGATAAACGGAAGTAGGAGTCGATGTCGCGTGACGCCGAACACCCGGCGAACACTCTTCCTCGTCCAAGTATTGTCGCTGATAATTCGGCAGCGATGTGCCGTATACGATATACGCGACTCGAAAATGCACAGCATAGAGCTGTTCCATTATAGGATTTAATTGTGCTAATGCATTGCGAACACATTACACGCGTGCGTGTTTCGTTCGACAAAGACAATCTGCGAAAAAGGCCGATTGCGGATCGTCGGTATCGCGCCGTGTCATGTGATAAGGTTTTTTTTATTTTTCTTTTTACTTTTTTGTTTGACTACCGATCAAGAAAACATGAATTCGCGATACGTTTTGGGACAACGCGTCTATCTTCGCTTCGAGCTTTGTTTAAGGACAACTTTTGCATCAAGCCGCTTTTCTGAAAAGTACTTGACGTCGAGTGGTACCCTTTTCTTTGCCCACCTCCTGAAGGCGGGAAGAGAAGCTCTTCACTCCGTTTTCCTCCTCCTCCTCGTCCTCCTCCTCTTCCTTCCTTTTGCTCCGTCAAAGTATCTGTTTCTCCTCCGATAAACTTCTTTTTTCCTTTTCCCGCGCCGATGTCTAAGTTGGAGCAAATCCTTAAATCGACTGTCACTGTCAAAGAAAGGGAGACGATTCCCTCTCGCCAATCTTTATTCGCGGGAATCGTGCGCCAAATGATGTGTTAAATTTGAAAGGGAAAGATAAGATCGGAAATGTATACATTTGAAGCTCTTACGAACGAAAAGTCCTCGACGTGTAGATAAGAATCAACGTCGTCAACGCACGCGAAATATGTATTATCCATTTTTGGTTCTCTCTCTCTTGATTTGTACCACGCGTCAAAGATTTTTCGATTATTATTAAGGTGATAATCGGTGAACACGCGACGATGTTTCTCTTCTCTTCGAATGCGTGAAATGCGGCAGGAAGAAAAAAGAAAGTCGTGACAAGTGATATTTCAAAGCACAGAAAAATATGAAGCGCCGAAATTAAGTCGCACGACGCGAAATTTCTGATAACAGCACTTTCTAAATGTCGTGTTTTATCGTTACAATTCGTACAGCGACTCGGCGTGAGATTTATACGTATATAATTATTTACGCGTCGGTACAATTCAAGAACTAGAAAGAGAGAAAGAGAGAAGAAAAAAGAAAGAGAGAGAAAGATGGACTTTCTATGGCGTTCTCGAGAAGTTTGCGAATCAAGTCGGCGAATTAAGAGTCCGTCGAGACGATTAACTCTAGAAATTTAATCTCGTTGAGAACGAGAGATAATTTCGAAACGGCTCTCCTTTAATAGTTTCCGCGAAAAGAAACGTGCGCGTGCGCGCATTTTCTCTATTTCTATCGTTCTGACGAACCGAGTATTAGAGTATCGTTTGTTTTATCGATTTGACAAGATTAAACTAAAATAAGAGAAATAATCTGGAAAGTACAAAGTTATCTAACAGGAAAAATATCAGCGCTGATAGAAAATTAATACTTAATCGAATACGTTGTAGACACGAAGAAAACTCGTAATGTGTAATAACACAGTAACCGTAAATGCATTTTTAAATCAACATCATTATAACTTGGAGAACTTCCTTCTTGTAACAACTTAGTCCCGGGGTTTCGCACATTACCGTGTCATTATTAACACCATTATTATGAACTTATTAAGATTGCAACGACTTTCCTGCGTTAGGGGACGTCGGCACAGGCACGTCGTAATAAATTGGTATTTCATTCTCCGCGATAGATGGCGTTTACGTGGTTACGCAAACTCGGTTGAGTAGACTGTAGGCAGAGAACATTGTTGCCTCAAAGTGTTTCAAGAGTTTCGCAACAAATTTGTTATTCACCGATACGCGATAATCACACATCTTATAAGCGTATACGTTTAAATATATTACGAGTAAGCGCAAATAAAAAATACGAAATGACATTTCTCTCACGTTGGATGATGATATCGCGTCTTTAGTAAAATATTTTTTCGCGCGCGACGAGTAACATGTTTGCGAACTTTAATACAATAGACTTTAACCACCGTCATGTTTTAACGAGAATACGCTCACAAGACGGTGTTTGTTGGCGGAGGAAGCTCTCTGTATCCCGTTTAAAGACATTTGTCATAAAGAAAGAAGAACAGTATTTTATTTCGCTTGTGCTAGAGGGGTGTCTAACGTGTGTCATTAATTCTGACGTCTGTTGCGTAAGAAGTAAAGAAGCGGAGCTTTATTTTCTCTTTGTTTTTTTTTTTTTTTTTCTACTCACTTCGCGAAGATATTTAAACGGATATCCGACGGTGATATAAAAATCGACAAACACCAAGGCAAACAGAATCGACGGGCAAAGTGTGTCTTTAATCGCAAGTCATTACTGCATTATGCAAGTTTATTTGACGAGAAAATAAAAGAGAACAATATCCTTAATAGTTACACAAAGTTAGTAATTCCCGAGCACCGAAGGGATCCAATTACGTGCGCACGGTCGTGTTTTGTGTACACTTTGAACTCCTGTCTTTGCCCCGCTTTGAAAAATTCATTAACATTATGGCCGGCATGCTAATTTCAGCAAAGTGTCCCGCAAGTCATGAATAATTTAAACAATGCTATGACCTAGTACTCCGAGGATGTATTTCATGCGGGCAATGTGCAGCGGGCTCATTCATTTTTCAACTCGCCGTTCTCATACTCCTTTCCTTTCACCTCCCTCTTCCTCGGTTAATACACACAATTTTTTCGTCTTAAATCGCGCCATTCGCGCAAATATAACAACGACGGATAAAAACGTCACGCTTTTATTCCCGTACGCGTTGCTATTATGATAAATTATCATTAACGCGCGCATTTTAATTAATTAATACCCGCGCGAGCTTTTCTTCTGTGAAAGAAACAAGAACGTGTACAAAGTTAACGCTCGTTAGCGATAATTCTTTCAACCGGAGAGGCAGTGCGCGCGAATTCTCGCTCAGAATAAATCATTCCCCCGTATCAGACACGTCCGGTTTTCACGTGAACCAGCCGGCCACATAACCCTCTCCGGCAGGTGAATAGATGCGCAACTCCGACGATGAGTCCCTGTCAGACGTGAGTGGCGCGATGAGGAGGACGAGGGTGGACGAGAAGGTGGGCGAGGTATGGGGTCAGACTTCTGAGAAGGGCTTCGCGGTATTATGCTAATCTCGTTAAACTGAGAGCGGGTCAGACAGTACTAGACCTTACACTATCGTATTAAGATAATAACAATGAAAGGGTTTGGGCCGCGACGAGGCATCGGCTCTGTCGAGGCCGTCGCCGCGCCGTTACATTATTAGCTCAACGGCGGCGTACCAGCGTAATCTTCTCTCAGTGCTTACGAGATAGGTACACAGAGGTATTCTCCTAGACGTCCTCCTTCTCTTATCCTCGTGCGGATCCGATAACTCGTTTGACGAACTCTACATCCGCGGATTTATGTACATTGCCGCTGCGCATTTCTGTCGCACGCTTTAATCAAAATATTAATCGCACAAGACGAGCGCGAAAGTTTCTCGATTTTTATTGTCGCAAAAGACGCGGTCTCTATATAATTCAGTTCTCTTCATCAAATCCGCTTGCGTGCGTATAATCGCATGAGATATAATTCTGCGTATTCATTAAAAGGATATTTTATTTCGTTAAGTAATAAATTAGATGTTAATCAATTGGTAAAAAAACACGCGGATGGAAAAATCGCAATAAGTCGTGAAAATTCATGCAATCTCATAAAGCCGAATATTATGTCGCTCTCGTAGCAACATGGCAAACTTTATAACCGCGTGTAACATCGGTGGAGTTATATTTTCCGACATGAAAAATTGTTCATCGCGAGCTTTGCATGCTTTACATGCGCGTCGTTACCGCGGTACGGTATAACCATAAAGCGAGAATGTACGTTTCGCTTTAGTAGAGACCATTTCGGTTACTACCTGTTTTAGACGTGCATTACAGTTACTGACATTCCGAAAAGATATTGAATTGGGATCTGGAGAGAACAGCATGGTGCAACGATCTACATCTCGGTGTATTTATGAGAAACGTATAGAAGAGAGAATCGGGGGAAATACACCAAATCGGAATGTTCTCAGAATACCGTTAAAGGGAAAGCGCAGACCTTGCAATTTGCTTCTTAATTATACGGTTGAATTATGTGTATAATTATGTATATATATAGTATATATTATATATACATATATACATTATGTGTTATATATTATACATTTGGTATACATATATATATACTTTATATATATATATATTTTCTTCTATGTTGCACTAATTACACAACGCGCGATGCCGCGCAAAAAAAAATTTCTTGCGCAAAACCGCCGTAAAGATATTCAAGTTCCGCCTTTGCGAATTATGATTAATAATTATGTTAAAGCCGCGCCGCGCCGCGCCTCTCTCTCTCTCTCTCTCTCTTTCTCTCTCTCTCTCGGTCGGCGGTGTCGTACCTTCCGGCAGATTATGATAATGTAGTCCGTTTTGAAGTTCGCGGAAAATTTTGCAGAGAGAAGTGCCTGCCCGCGTATAAATATGGAACAGGCTGATTGAAGGGAGTGAATCTTCTCGTCTAGATCTCAGTTGACTTGGAAGAGGAGCGCAAAGCCGTAGCGGAGGATGAGAAATGCAGCAAGAACGACGGAACGTCGCGTCCGCCTTTAATTTCATATCGTCTAGAAAATACGGAAAATCGCGCAAACCGGGTATATAAACAAAGTAAACGCGATAACATTCTACGTGCGAGCAAAATTTTCAGTGAAATATGACAACGTAATGAAAAAACTCTCATTTATAAAATATTTTACAATATATAAAAATAATACAATAAATCTCTAAATAATATGTTATCTTTCGCAACGCGCATTTGTGTGCAAATAAAATTAAAGAGAAACTTGAAATTAGCACGCGGATTGAATTTCGTTTCGTGGATGTGTCGTTAATTGGAGCTTCTCATCAATTACTCGAAAGTGAAGCAGTAAAATTCCGTTGATGCTGGATTAAACTCCGAGATTAAGTACGGCGTCTGTAAAGAGAAAATTATGAAGGCGGAATGTCGGAGAAATTTATCGCCGCTCGATATACACGAGACCGGCATAAATTAATGATTTCCCGCGTTGATGTCAATGATAGATGACGTTAAATAAAGTATAAAACAAAAATAAAAATACAACGCTTCTTCGAACGCTTCATCGGAACGGAAAGACAATAAATTCGACAAGTGAGATCGCGAGATATGCGGGGTAATGAAAATATATATCGCGTCGCGATGACGGCACATTATTATTATTAAATCGCCTCGCGTGCACTCGCACGTAAGAACACGAAGAACTCCTTCCTCATCGGGCTTTTTAACCATTGGATTAAGTAAAATGTCGGAACACGGTCCCTGTGTTCCGATGCAACAGGTGAAGTGCCACACAATTTTTTAATGGACATCACTAAACCCTGTGGCAAAGCCACGAGGATATGCACATTACGGCGAGAGACCATTCGGCGTGAATTTAAGCGTTGTTCTGCGGGCTCGCTAAGAATTTAAAAAAACCGCTCTCCTCTTTCTCGCTGACGACTTTCGTTATAACCGCCGAGCGTGAAGCCGGTTATACAGTAGAAATGAATCTCCCAAGAGTTGTGTGCAATTGTATGCCGCTACACAGAATGCGCGAAACGCCAAGCATTTCGCGATGCTCGATGTAGCGACGGGGAGACATTTCGAGCTAGCGGAGCGCGCAGCCCTTAAATCTACGGAAGGGAAAATCTACGGGGGTTCCCGTGCGCGAATCGAGGCATATCAGAGACAGCGCGGCGATTCAGCACAAACCAAGACGCGAACGCTCGTCGGGATAATCTATTAATAGCGGAAGCCGTCCAGGTGTACTCGGGATGCAGGCAGCTTAACGTGCTTGTGTGCGCAGGGATTGCAGTTGGCCCTGCGCCAGTCTGCTAAGTGGTCCGCGTTTTCCATTGCTACGTTATTCGCGCTGGGCCATCGTCTACGTCCTGCACTCTCTCTGCCTCCAAGTTCCGGATTCGTACGTACCTGCACGTTTCAACGATGCACTCTGCAGATAGAACGATTCCATATCCTTCTGAGTGCCGCTTAAATCACCGGCGCTCGACTCGTCGACGTTTACTTCGGGCGAGCGCGCGAAATTACATCGGGATTATTATAATTACGTCCGTGTGGATGATGAAATCGTTGTGTGCCACGTCGCAAATAACGTGACGCCCGCTTCGCGCAACGCGTTATCTCCTGTCGTCGTGTTAATCGTTTTCGCGCGCGGAAGAAAAAAAAAAGAAATATTTTATATTCGCGTATTTAGACATCAAAATATACATTGCACAAAAATATTAAAATCACAGTAGGAATATATTAATATAACTATTGTATTAAAAACGCGCGCGAGAGATATTTCACGGGTGCACAAATTTTGCAATAAATTTACCTCGTAAAAAGATTACAACAATAATTTCATATTTATGACGATAAAAAATATGACGTTATATGCGCTAAAAAGGAATTTAATAATGCAGTGTGAGATATTTTCACGTTTTTACATATTAATGTTATATTACTTCATTTATTTTTAGAGAATCTGCAGCGAGTTTGCGCGGAATTTTGTAAACATATTTCGAAATGAATGCATCAAACTATTTGCACGTAATGTTTTAGTTAGGGAAGTGCCGTAAATAGAATTAGGAATCGCGGCAACCAACATGAAACAGACGAAGCGAGCGAGGAAGAGAGAGAGAGAGAGACGGGAGCGACATAGGTACACGTATGGACATAACTAAATTTCGAGTCCCTGGTTGCTTGTCGGAGTTTCTACCTATATTCACTCGCCATTTCACAGTTAGATTTCCTTAGCCGGATCAGCATTGCGCGGATGATCAAGTTTGTCTTGCAAAACATATGTAGATAAAATATTTTTCAAACACATTTATTTGTTCCGTGTATGTACAAAAGTGCGTAACTCAGTGGGAGAGAGTTCGCGTGTACAAAAATGAATTTCAATAAGATAAAAAATTTTGCTTTCAATCAATGTCTAAACACTTACGTCTTCACATACCTGAAGAAAACGTAACGTTTTCAAGAGTTCGGACAAGTTGCTCGTTTCTGTACTCGGTTTTGATGCGCGCACGTGAATCACGTCTCTACCATTGTGAAACGAGATTAAATTTCCGTCATCTTAATTGGTGCTACAAGTATGCTTAACGGCATTATGGTGTTGCTGTTATCCGCGCATGATGCATCGCCGCGCTAATTAGACACAAAATTGGTTAAGTCCAATCCCGCGAAACGCGTCGTGCGCGCAAGGGAGTGGGTGGCGGGGAGGGAGAGAATAGCGATTCTGCGCGAAGTTAATCCATGTGGTTCGTACACGTCAAGCGTAAAATGTAATCCGCGTGTGTGTGCATATACGCGCATAATCAAAGTCATCGGGAGTTTGCGCTCCGGCGGTTTGACTGCGCGATTATGTTCAGGATAGCAATAACAGCTACGGTAAGTCGATCGGTTCGACAGGTACGGAGGAACGTAAATTCACCCCTTGTTCAGCCGAGAGCCACGTATTAGCCCTCTCCCTTCCCCGTCGACAATCTCGTTATTGCTCGGGGGACGGAGGGAAATATTATCGCAAGCGCCGCGCGGAAACGGACTGTTACCAAAATTCCGCGCGAACGGAGCAACTCATTTTTGGCGCGTACTCGCCGAGTCGCAGATAAGATCTCTGTGAGTGTTAAAAGGAAACTTTTAACGAGATTCAACTTATCATAACGCCGCACGTTCCGTACTTTCCACGTGCTTCCTCGTTGGATGTTACCACGAGCCATTTACCCCGCTCCCTTTTTTCGCGCGCACGTGTGTGCGTGTATGCATCACTTTACTCTTCGTGTACATTTTATTCTCAGTAATATTCTTACCACATTGTACTTTAAATTGCGAAGGAGTTTCGTTCGAGCAAAAACTCGACTATCGGCTATAAAAAAAAAAAAAGAAGTTGCTGTGTATATCTTGGTTGGTCTGGTTTCTCTTCGCTGCGGCGCGCGATCTACTCGTGTACAGCTCTCGCGGTTGGGAGTAAAACCGGAACGTGCCCGATTGATAATTTAATATCGCGCGAGATAGCTCGGAAATTAAGCTGCGCTCTCGCGTCTCGGAGTTCGTGTCTATGGGGATTTCCACGTGGCGTGTACCGCGCCGGGGCGGTGGCTTGCGCGCAGACTTTACGGTCGAGTGACTGCACGTGATTATACGAGCGCGCGTATATACGATTGTGTTCGTGTCGACAAACATGTCGACGAGAGAACGCGAGACGCGCAGAGACAGTCAGACGGCGGTAAAACAAAAAAAAAAACAAAAACAAAAACAAAAACAAAAACAAATTGGAAATTGCGAAAGCTACTCATTCGGATGCTAAATCGCGTCCTAAAGAAAAAAAGAACGCGTTTAAATCGCTGCGCGGATTTCCGAATGTCCGGACTGAATCGTCGCCGCACGAGTGACTGCTTACGGTTTCCTTAACGCGACAACGTTCACTCGCGGATCAGACAGGAAAATCTGCTTATAGCGAGAGCACACAAAATGCGCTCGGAACGGTTCAGAGGCGCGGAGGAGATGTTATAACGGATTTACGAATATATACTACGGATTCGATTTTTCAAGATCCGCACCTAGAGCAAACGAGAGGGTCGGACGCGAGCTGCGGGATAATATTAGTCGTTGTCGAATATTTGCCGAAGACGCACTTTATTATGTCTTTAATATCCTGCATTCGACGGTTAAACTTTAATAGCGCCCTCGACGAGATCATTTAAGCACATTTCGCGTACACGGTTTATTACGGGATTATTTCCCGCGGATGCGTGCACCGGAGAAGCTTGAGTTTGAACACAGACAGTCGAGTAGAGTGTGTGAGAGATACGGTTGAATTCCACCGATGTTGTGCGTGCGCGATATTTTATCTGATGTATTTACGTAACGTAATCAGCTTTTGCTGAAACCGTCGAGCGCGGATACATCTTGAAGCTGGGAGACGCGATCTACCACATTATGCATGGAGGTTTTGTGGCGCACTCTTGTCGCGCGCGCGCTCTAACAAACTCCACAGTATGTAAATACGATATTCCACACACGAGGCGTTTCTGACACTCAAACTACTCATCGGACCGCCCCCGTCCGATAGTTTGACGGCATTTCCCCGCGCTTTACAGCACTCACACACACATATCGGCAGACAAAACTGTTTCCAGCCCAGCTGCGAAATGATGATAGGACGCGAATAACAATAGCGGGGGATGAGGGGGGGAGCGATGCCTTATATAGAAGATACCTTTTAATTACGGGAATAGAGGACGGGCGTGGACGAAGGAGATCCGACGGAGGAAAGTCCAATTTAATTAGAAGATCTTGTCGATCGATTCGACTCGGTCTACCAATCCGGCCGTTACTCCGCCGCCTTTCTCTACTTCTCTCCGCCCGACAAGGACAACGAGCTCGATCGTTAACGCAATTCCAACTCCGTAACGTTATTACTCGTTCGAATCTAGCGCTAGATTGAATCGAATTTACTCTTGCGACTGTAGTTGAAAGGAGAGGGGAAAAGAAAGAAGCCGAATGCTAAGGATGTGACAAGTGGACTTTAAAAACTTTCTTCTATACAAGTCGCCTCGATGCGTCGCAATTATGTCGATTCTTCTGATAATAATAATAATAATAACAATGCGCGAGGATTTGCATCTATTGTATAGTGTACATTAAATAAAGATGTTCTTCAGTTGTTATTCTCGACGCAAACGAGCGGTCTTGCATTTTTCAAAGCGAGATCGAAAGTAAGTGAAAAAAAAAGAGAGACGGCTGATTGTGATCTTTTCTCGAGTAGGAGATAGAAAAGTATTTACTCTTTCGCGAAATCAGATGTTCCGAGTAAAGATTTAATTAGAGATGGGTGTACCGGCAAGTTAGAAACTAGCTGCGAGAGAAATGTGTGTGACAGTACGTGTGTGTGTGTGTGTGTGTACGTATGTGTAAGAGAGAACGGACATCCAACTGGAGGCTTGGCCAATTAGGCCGGAGTAGGAGAAATCAGTTTGGCTAACTCGGTTACGTCGCTTTTACGGGATTGAAAACGTTCCGACAAAACGCTCAGGCAACCGCGTGAACAAACCTAATTTGCGATACGTATCGGCAATCGGAAAACGAAGAACAATCGCGATGATCTCTTCTGCGATTTTTCCGTGCTTTGCAATTGATTTTCGCAAAGTGCGCGTTTCCCGCGCGTTCCCCTCCGGATAATTACCGTGAGAATAAAGTATTTGCACTGAATGGGAAACACAGTTCATTAGGGAAAAACGTTTCGAAATAAAACAGCTTTTGATCGAGCGACGCGATGCGCGAGCCTTGTAAAACAAACTCTGTCAACAGAGTGCCTGTAATTGACCGGTTTTCGAAAATTTTTAATTCTTCTAATTAGTGCGATGTAATTGTTAATTGCTTTGCCGAATAAATGAGAGAGGCGGAAGAGTTTTTTTTTCTGTATGTAACATCTACGAGATACGCGTGTGTGATATAATTTGTGTTTTAAGTAGTGCAAAAAAAGAGGGGAAAAAAAAAACACGAAGCGTAATCGACAAAGCAGAAATAATGCCCTCAGATGTCGCGCACATCCTGCGCACACCGTTTGCATTCACGTCCCGGGACGAGAGAACTACAATAATTGGTTAGATTATCGGTAGGATATGGTTATGGGAAGTGCGAGGCTCCCGGCTTCGTCGGGTAATCTCGACTCTGATTGCGTTTGACGCATCATTGAGCGGAATGATGAAGGCACTCATGAATCCCAACGCCGACGCAACCTAATAGATCGTTCTTGTCGCCCTTACGATTTGGAGAGAACTATTGTTATTTTTCGTGTTTTACATCACAAGATTCGATCCAAACCTTCAACTTAATAAATGTCAATTTCTTCGACCATATTTTTCAACAAAATATTCTAGTTAACATGTAGAAGCGATTACACGTACAGAAATGTGGATTTCTTTTTTTATTTCTTTTCTAAATCGAAAAAAAATGATTACAGAAAGTTGTGTCATTATGCAATATTGTACATAAAAAAAAAAAAAGATATCTTTGTAATGTATGTACGAAATTTATACGGCGCTGTTATAACCGTTCGAAAGCGCGGGACTCGGACAAGTTTATTCGATTTATAATGGTTGACCACAACACATCGTATAATATGAAACTCTCCACACTCGCGCCGATGTGTGACGTATTTATGACACGTAATGCGTTCAATTTTCCACATTCAAATATTAATTCATTATATCGTCAAACGGCAATACTTATTAATGTTTCGAGTATATACCGCGAGCGCTTTAAATTACGCTTTTTTTTTTTTTTTTTTTTTTTTTTAATCGATTTTTTTCGTACGTTTCATCCCCCTCTAACCCCTCTCCGGTCTTCTCCCATTTATCTACATATATTTCATTCTTTTCCTCGCTCGTTCGTCGGCAAATTGAGAAGTTTCGCAATATTAATAGCCTTGCGCGGACAAACTCGGATAACAAGATTGCCAAGCAAACCGGGCAGATAGATTTCCGTACTATTCGAGAAATAGTACAGAGAATATTCTGTACTATTCGCGGAAATTGAGTTTGGAGCAATTTTTTCTAGTTACAGACTATTACATATTGAACGTATGTTGAAGAGGATCGACGTTGAAAAGGTGATATTCGGCGTTAAAAAAGCGTTTGCCAGTTTTTTTTTTTTTTCGATTGTAATACGAAAACACCAAAGTGATTACGACATTCGAAGAATCGCGGAATGTCGATGTGTATTCATTGACCAATAATCGATCATTTTCTCTTCTAATTCTTATCACGCAACTCAATAATTACGGATGTGTGTATCGATGTTTAACTTAATTAAATGGATTCTTAATGGGAAAGTTGTGTTATTTCGGAATTAGGAATGTCACCTCCAAGTAACAGCAAACGGTTTAATGCTCCACTTCATTAGTTTCGCCAAAGCTGGGATCGGATAGTGATTTGTGTGTTTAATTATCTCGATGAGATACAGATTAAAGTAAGAGGAAATATTTCCGTGAAAGTTTTAAACAACTTCGAATTAAGTAAAACTTTAAGTGATCAAGGATATATCGTAAACAAAAACTTAGCATATTTTATTCGGAAATTAAGTTATATAAATAATAACGATGCTCGCGCAAACTTTTGTCAACGTATCAAAAACGTACGTTAAGCATATTTTACACATTTATCTTGTAAAATCCGAAATAAATGATCGTAAAATCATCGGACTAAAGAAGCAATAGCAATCAAGCGCGTTTTCCACTTCGTTTGCTATTCTTTTTTCGACAATTTTCGCGAAACGATCAGTTTTCCGCTTTCGATTTCCCTTGCTTCACGAATCACCTAGCCAGATACCGCGCGGTGAGCGGGGGAACCTTTTTTTGTCGAAAAAAAAAAAAAAAACGCGCGGGGAAAGTTAAAGGGCGCCTTCATTGTCGAATGCTGACTGGTCTCCCGGTTTTTATCGCCGGCCCTAAGGGAAACGCGGAAGCATCCTGTAGAGAAGCAGGTTTGCCATCGTTTCGTACGTTTGACGTGTCCCAGAGGGAACATCGGTAAACTGACAGGCCATCTACTTCTATCTTCTATGTCCCTTCGCGCGCGATGCGCTCGAGTCTCGTTTTTGCATCGAGCATGAAAATCCCTGGGAAAATGGTTCTTGCGCGCGGCGCCGAACAATCGCGCGATGCAAGAATATTTTATAAGAATCCCTTGCAATAAAAAATGATCAACCTCTCACAACTCCGCCACGTTTTCCGTCGGAAAATCGTTCGGAGGATCGATGAACGTTTTCTTCGAGCAACAATTCGTTCGCGATATCGTAAAAAAAACTAAGCCAGACAAAAAGCGGCTTGTTAATTCTCGTAGGTACTTAAGTCAACATGCTAACGGTCGTCTCGAGTGGCTCTACGATAACCGAGGGTCCGTCGTTCTATCGCAGCGCGGTCATACGGACGCGGTGCGGTCATGTACGTACTAACGCACACGTATGTATGAGAATACGTCTGCACCATCACAGTCACGTAAGCGTAAATATACGCGCACGGTTTGCTTGTAGAGCGAATATGAACGCGAGCTAAGATACGTCGGTGTGTATATCACGTCGTCGTATCTTAGCTACTTACGGATCGTTAAAGAGTCGCTGCGTGTATGGAATAACATCGTGTCAAATCACGGCGCGACAAAATTACATATTTCTCAGATAATTCTAACGCAAAATCCGCTTTTGTATTCGCCTTCACGGGGTCATGCTTACTTTCACTTGCGCGCTTGGGACAAGAAGAAATTTGAAATTTAAAGGAATACTTGAATATTAATATTTATATAGCGTGTTAGAGGGATAAAAGGGGTTTCACCGTTACACGTTCCGCTGTTTATTTTTCAATTTCTTTGTAAGGCCAACCGGAGCCCAACGCCGCGCCATAATGGTCCAATTCATTAAGACATTCCGTCGTCCCCGCGTAATGAAATCGCAATTAGAGATATGCAAAACACACCGCTTATATCGGGCGCGAAAAGTGAGAGACACGGAGCTCCCAAAGATGCCATCTGAATTGTGAAATACTTGGAAGGATTCCAATATTAACTGCCGGAATGCTGCTGGAAATAATGGAAAGGAAATGGTCGCGCTGACGGTAGAGAAAACGAGTTTTCCGCGAACGGACAACCTCGCTGGAGAGACCACACATATCGATAAAATTCTATTTCGCGCAAATAAGATACGAAAACGCGAAGGGAACAAAAATCCCACGACTTGTTTCTGAAGATAAAGTAATTTCGGCTCGAGCAAACCACTTTCTGACGAGTTTCGAAACGCGCAAGGGATATATATCGTATTTACTCGATATATCGTTTCGCCTCGGGCGAGGAAGTGCTCGCTTGTGTGTACGAGCACGATGGTCGCTAAATGCTTCGCGGATCATATCTTTCGTCGGCGCGAAAAATGAATCGATTGCCGCTTGATGTAAAACTTTCAGCATGGCCGGCGCGTTAAGGAAAATTTCTGAGTGCGCGAGGAATCTTCGCGAAGACTGCGGAGAGCGAGAGAAGCGATCTCTTCGTGGTGAAGAAGCGAAGCAGTTAAAGAGCACGATGAAATAAGAAGTTGCCGCAGTAAAACCGCAAGCGCGCCGCGAAGCCGGCGCAACGAAGCGCAGGAGCAGTAATTCCTTTCTTTTAAAAAAAGAAAAGCGGCAAAAACAGCGATTAAGGCTTTTAGCTGGAATACCGCGGCCCCCACGTGCTTCTTCTTCGCAGTGCGTGTACGGAAAGGAGAGAGAGAGAGAGGAAAAAAGAGAGAGAAGGCTCCTTCTGGACGCCGCTGGAAGAAACGGTTCATGGGTTCGGTCGCTGATTTCCACCCTGCTGAGCAGCTTTTCTCCGGAACTTGTGGTTTCTCGTGCTATAAATACCGACACCGAAGACCAGCGCGAGAGAAGCGGGCAAGAACGGAAAAGAAATGAGAATAACGCCGCGAGAGCGAGTTCGAGAGACCGAGCGAGAGAGTCAGAGGGAAAGAGATACGCGCGAAAGAAGTAGCCGGACGTGCAAGGGTGGAGACGAGAGAAGACGATCGGGAGGAAGATATATATATATATGTATAGAGAAAGAGAAAGAAACAGAGAGAGAAAGCAGGGTCGAGCAAACAATTCTTTCTCCGTCTCGGTGCTTTTTGTTCGAAAAATAGAGTTTCATGGGAAACGGCGTCCACTACAAGCCCGGTCGGCTAATTACGTACATTCGTCCGATCTCGGCTCGCTTGAACTACTTGCCGCTGAATGTAACGTAAAAATGTCGCAGATTACATAATATAGTTGAATACAATGGATTTTATCTTCACGCGTACATACACTTCGTCCGAGATGCGTCTTAAATTTTTCAATGAACCATTTGTCATTAATTCGTGTCTCGCGGAGCAAATATCTTTTAAGCGAGGAAGCGAGTTACCGCATAATTTTCCTATGTTTCCTTTGAAACTTTATTGCGCGGTACAGATAAGCTTGATCTCGCTTTTACAACGCTCTATATATTCCCGCGCACTCGTAAAGTACACTGAGAGGAAATGGAGGCTGCATTATTTCGCAGCGAAACGATGAAGTACGTTCCTTATTCCCGCATAAGCTAGCAGTCGGACGTGCGGATGGCTATAATTGAATGCTGTTTAATTAAAACTCGAATCTTTTCGTCGCGCGTAACGACTGGATATAGAGAGCTTAATCGCGCCATACAAAAATGCGCAATCACGTTCCTCGTTGGAAAATCGCGAGAAGCTTATTTGTTCATGACAGGAGCGACAGCTCTCGCGTTATCGATCGTTTTGGTTATGAGGGGAAAAACGATTGGATATAAAACGGTCATAGAAAGAAAAATATTTATTGAATGACGCGGCGCGAAAGAGGAAAACGTCACTGACGGCGAACATCTCATGCTACGATTGACAACGACGGAAATGTTCTCCTTTCTCGCGAAGATTACGTGAATGGATCGGTCCGGCTTCTCGCTCGAATCCCACCAGACTCTTCGGGTGTAGCAACGAGCGATATTCTTGTGGATATTTTATGACGTTTGCACGCGCGGAGGAAAAGTAACTTCAAATTACGCTTCACGCGCAATGTACGATTTCGTTGCAACTCACGGATCCCTTCGCGAGATATATGGCAATCGCCGAGAGGGGTAGTCATGGAATTTTCCAGTTGTCCCTTCGATATCAAGCGACTGCGGCGATTTAATATTTAAAAGCGGCATTTAAATGTCAGCATTTAAATGTCACGTCACGGCCGATGCGATCGTTGCGTTAAAACGCGTTGTATTGAATTTTTCTCTCTCTCTCTCTTTCTTTCTCTTTTTTTCTTTCTCTCTTTCTCTAGATTGGATTGAAACGCGTCGGAGTGACAGCGATAAGAGTTTACGGTGAATAAAGAGCGCTGCCCATACGCCGATATTATAGCGTCATCAGAGTTGACGTAACAAAAGAAAGGGGTATGGAAAAAAAAAACATACATTATATACGCGCGCAAGCTATGGCAATACATATTATCGAGAATTAACGAGCCAATCGCACAGTACACGCTGTCAAAAACTCGGCCCCGTCACGTCACGACCTATTATCGATCACACTTCAAGAGCGGATGTACAATACTCGCCGGTCCGCGACTAACGCCTGAACCTGTCGCTATTATCCGTCCGGTGTTCCACCGGTTGTATTGCGATTATCATGCTCATATACACGGCATACAACAGCACGCACGACAACGCGAAGCGTCGCTGCCGGTCGGGGCCCTATTGTGGTTCTCGGTCCGACATGTTGATAACGAGCTGATCATTGTTATAACTCACGTTGTCACGTTTTACGTGTGTACGTATGCACGGATATACGTATATATCATACACACGCCGGAGTTGGCTATCACGTTTAGGTAAGACACGAGTTTGTCGACACGGGCCGGATGGGCGAAGCGATACGATTCAACTAATTTTGTTCACTATTCGCTCTCGAATATCTACACGTAGATCGGTCGAGACGGAATCGTCATAGTTAATCCCGAGTTGTGTCAAATAAAATTACGAAAATTACTCGCAAATCAAATATACGGCTACAGTTTCCACTTGTTAAACATCGTTTAACATTTTTTTTAAATCTTTCTTTGTATAAAAAAAAAGTTATAAAAACTTTGCGAACAAATTCGTGAAAATTGTAATTAAAACGGTTTTGATAAACGTTTTTAACCCTTTCATTGCAAAGTCTAATGCAGAGCGCGCGTGACAAACGGCGAAACTTTTTGCTGGCGCGCAAAATTCACAAAAAATCTGTAAAAAGTATAAAAATTGTCGAAACACTGAATTATATTGCATTGATATAAAGAATATAAAAATTAATATAAAATATATGAATACCGATAATAAATATCAAACGTATATATGCGTCTACAACAATGAAAGAGTCAATGTCGCAAATATAAAGCAATCAAAATTGAGATAAGAACATTATATTCAAAAAGATGACATCTTTCAAATTTGTTGTTTTCATTCATCAATATAAAGAATCGTTAAAAACGTTACGCGAACGTCGATAAATTTTCTCATTTCAAAAGATTCGATGTTCGATGCATCTGTTGCTTTCGTAATACAATGTCGAAGATAGTTTCGTTGAAATGTACACATTAGAACGGCATTAATCGATTCCAGAACATTACGTAACGTCAATAGGTGTTCCGAGCAGTCGGTAACCTAAGTAAAGGAGTCGGAGAAACTTGCGTATTTCTCGAAATATCGAAGGGTAAGAGCAGACGTGAATAATTAATCGCAAGTCGAGATGAAGCGAACCGCATAAACTTGAGGGGAGAGAGAAAGAGAGAGTTGGGAAGAGAAGTTAATCGTTCTGTAACGTTTAGTAAATTAGAACCGAGGATTTTGCGACTAACTATTTGTTTTGATGACTCGGTCCGGCACGAAAACACGTAAGTATCAAATTAACACATCAGCAAAAATTACCTATGTACATGTCTTAGTTTCTCTCCCTCTCTCTTTCTCTCAAACAACTAGCTTTATACTCTATCGTTTTTCTTCTTCAAAACTATATTACAATTCTGTGTTGTCAACTGTAACGGAGATCAAAGCGATAGAACGTTTCCTCTCTCTCTTTCTCTCTCTCTCTCTCTCTCTCTCTCTTTCAATGTCAGTCCGATATAATACTCGCTGCTTCAGAGATATATTGCTATTATCTACGTATAAGACACACGTTATAAAATATAAAACACGATGGAACATACAGAGAGGAGAAAGAACGTTGAGGGCTGTAACATTATCAGAAGTTCCGTGTAGTCGCGTAAGCGTTTTATCTTGTCTTTTTTTTAGAGTATATTAAAATTCCATTTACGAAAGTCGCCGTTTGTAACCGAGATCAAAGCCGCAAAATGTTTTTCACCACATTCGCGTGCGGATGTTATTCTTCGCTCGGGGATTATTTAGCAAGGCACGTATAAAATGTGATTTAGGCTTTATAAGCGAGATTGGAGCATTACGTAACATTTCATAAAATATTTTATAACAAACATTGCGAAACAGTAACCGAAAAGTGCGAGTCTTTTACTAACAAAATAGTTATTTGATTTATACGGTTATGCAGCAACACACAGCTGAGCGTTGCTGAGTGTACACGAAAGAATATTCAACTTTTTATCACGCATATACTACATGTATTGCGTATTAGAGCAATGCATAAGCAAATATGAAGTAATAATTAAATCTGCCGATTATACGTATTCATTTTTTGAGTAAACGCGAAACTACGATATTCGGATTCGTCCGATTTACATTTTTTGTTACTTTTTTTCATCAATGTATGAAAATACACATAATGTTTTTTGAATGTAAAAGTGTAATTAAAACAAACAAACCTATTGCGTGTACATGCGTTCATCCTTCCTCGATAATATGTGATACAGCAAGATGATCCACTTTGCTCTCCGCTTACAATTACGACGCGCCGTAATGGACGTCACGATGATTATCCTCGCCGTAACGCCAAACCCCATAACAGGAACGCCAAAGCCCATAGAAACACACGCCCACGCACGCCGCCATCACTGCGAACAAATTAATTTATCATTTCGCAGTTACGGTCAACAACATTTCGGGGAAATAATGGCTGGTAATAAAGGCACGTACCTCAGCTAGATCCAGTCGGGTGAAAACTGGGAACAGAGTGAAGTGAGCCACGCGACAAAGCGTTAGGCCGGATCTACAGCAAGTTGCAAGTGTGGCCAATTGCAATTAAATAATTTTCTGGAGATTTTGTTAATGCGATTTGCGGACCGCTTCCGCGACAGATTCGGCCTAAGGTCGATAGAAACACGACGAAGCGATTCATCGCAAAACACTCTCGACTTATCGAAAATTGATGCAACTCGATATGCGAAGATATTAATAGAGAAACCGAATGTGTGCGGAGTTCACTGAATGTGAAACGAAGAAAACTGTACAAAAGTAGACGCGCGCGAGAGAGAGAGAGAGAGGAAGGAGAAAGAGAAATAAACGAACGCGCAAAGTGACAGAGACGCGGAAAAGAAAGGAACGCGAAGGAGAGGAGAGAAAGCAGCGCGCGGGTGGTTGCCGGCGGGATGGATCGAGCGAGAAGGCACACAGATGCGGTACGTTAACAGATAAAGCGGAGAGAGAAAAGGAAGTTCGAAAGGGATGGGCAGACGTGCACGGAGCGAGAGCGGAGAGAGACCCTTGAGCGCGAAAGAGCGCGTCGTAGAACAAGGATGGAACGTATGCCGCATGCGCGCAGCATGGGTGTATCTTGGGCTTTCCCTCTCTCCTGCGGCTGCCCTCGCACGCCCCCTCATGGCTCGATTCAGTCACCGAGCCGATTCGCAAGCGTAGGGATACCGCGCTTTTTCGCTCCGCGACATTCTCGGGCCGTTGTAAATTTTCGTGAGAATCGTTTGCGCGTTTTTTCGTGAGCAACGACGCTGTGCGATCCGTGATCGACGCGATAAACGCGTCGCCGCTGCCGGGGGGGCCGCGACGTTTCAGCGCGCGCAGCGTGTGCCGCCGTGCCGTGTGTCGTCCGTTCCCCCGTGTCAAGAAGAGAGAGAGAGAGAGAGAGAGAGAGAGAGAAAGAGACAGACGGACAGATTCAACGTGAAAGGAGAAGAGAGGGAGACGTGCGCGCGAGAGTGCCCCAGTTTCGGTGCGGTCACATGTGGACGTCGAGCGGTGTAGCGCCGCGAGGGAGAAAGAACAACGGTGCTAAAGTTCGCTCCCTGTCGTTTGACAGGCGTCTTCTTCGTTCGAGAATACGCGGCGATATCTCGGTCGAGTGTGCCGAACTCGTGTACATTTTGTAATTTTGTGTGTGAATAAGTCGGACCGTCTCGCGCTAAGAATCAACGTCAACCAGCAGCATGAAGTTGTCGAGCGTCGTGATTAGTGTCGGCGTCGGTATGAAGTTGACCACGCGCGACCGATGACAATTGGTCAGTTCGGCGGGCACGAGCAGCTCCGAATTCAAGCGAGACGCGTGCCTCACTCGGTATCTCCGTTACGTCGCGAACCGCTACGTTGGTCGTTCCAATGGCGACGTGTGTTTTCGCGCGTGTTTATGTTTACGTGACCGCGTGAAGAGTTTCCCCCGTTGCGCCCGCGGAATCGTGCGTTTTCTAACGGTGTGCACAGTGCGAGGTGAATGCGCTCTTCAGTAACATTTGTTATTCGACGAGGAAATTCGAGAATCCGCGACGGCAAGCCTTCGGCGAACGCTTCGACGCGTTCTCGCTTTCATTAGCTTCCGCACAATTAATTCGTCACATCGCTGAGTGTGCGAAAAACCAGGACGATTGACAGGCGAGAAATTTGAAGCAGTTCTCGTAGTCGGAGAAGTCACTTGAGACACGAGATCGATCGAGTAAGTACTTCAAGGTCACACGCAGGATTTTATCTGCGCTCAGCAATCGCAAAATCACTTGTCCGCGTGGTAGAAAGTTATTTAAAATTGAGCATAAAAATAAGAAATTCTTTCATCACATTTTCCTGCAATGCAGCGTTACGTGTTTTTGTTTTGATAAAAATTCAACAAGATTGATGAAGCATTGTTTTTTTTTTCGGGAGAACAAGGTCGAGGTGTTTACGAACGTTCGTCGCGCTGCGCTGTATTTTCTACTTTGCACAATTCATTATTCGTATTTAATTTATTATCTCCAACAATGTGTTGTGAGATTTTAAATAATAATACTATATATACGAAGAGAATATTTTAGAATCTCTGCACATAAAAATGATTAAAATATTGTTGTGATACTTACTACTACATACTATGTTAATATTTAATCAGAGTGGGAAGGTTACTATGATCAAGAGTAAATAAATTGTTGTTTCACGATTTATTTATTTATTTTTATAGAAGTTTTGCTGATTTTGCTCTGAAATGTTTTGTTGCAGTCTTGAGCTTAAATTAATCTCTCACATTGATATTACGACATTGTATTCTCTGTGTGTATATATATATATGTATATATACATATTATATATATATATATTATATACATATTATATATATATATATTATATACATATATATATATATGTAGAATTATACATTAAATACATGGCAATATTTATTTTGCACTTTCGTTACTCACAAAAATGAAGTCAGTAAAATAAAACAATAACGGTAACTGTTTTCTCGATTAATTTTTAATCATTTTTGAGAGCGCAATTTCTCTATTGAATTATTTCTACTACGTTTTCAATGTAAATTGAATGTTTAAAAATTGCATGATTATTGAACGATATATATTTTTGATATCGCGAATTTGTTTATGTTTAAGCAATGTCGTTCGTATACAAATTATATTTTTTTTAAATTTTGTACGGTTGCTCTTAAATGTTCTTATTGTGTTACCATCGTGCATTTGTATAGGTGTTAAATAACTTCTTTTTGATGTGTTGCCAATTTCAAAGTGCTTTTCACATACATACATGTCAAATTCAGAACGGTACGATCTCGCGCGCCGATGGTGTGAGAAGAAGAATGCAGTCGACATTGACTGCCTTTTAGAAGTGCATCTCGTGCCGTTATCCCGCGCGTGCAAACGACAGCGTGCACGGAGTATTAAGTTATGGAGCTTTCATTACGTCTATGTGTTTTGTGCCTCCGGTAAATATGTTCTATTGTGCGTACATACAGGATGTCCGTCCGCGTGAAAAGATACAGCCCAGCTGTTCCACGCGCTCAGGTACGCGGCGACTTCCTCAATAGGAGGAGTAAATAAAACTGCACATAATAACAAACACAATGTAAAACTTTATTGTTACATCTGTCTCCTCACGCAAAGACGCACGTTCATTCGTGGCTCTCTATTATATAATAATTCATTAATTATTGCGAATCTCGTAAAAGAATTTTCCGACCTAGCATAATCTGCTCTATCTGCTCCACGAGAAGTGGCACGATTATTATCGGACACCTTGTATATACGCGCACGACGACGTCGTATCTCGTAGTCCCGAAATGACCCACTCGCAATGACATCTCTAATATATCGCGGCAAATATTTGTTCTTGTGTTCCCTGTGTCGTACTTATTCTTCTCGCAACATTCTCCTCTCCCACACGTAATTTACAATGTAGATAGATATAACCGGCTGTATTACGGATTAATGAGAGATACGTTTATATTTTGGATTGCGATGTATTGCGTTTCGCAGCGTCGAAAAGTGCGCCAAAATTGCTTTTTCATGCCGATATGCATTATGAAATTTACTCGCTGAGAATGCACGCTATATATATATATATATATATACTTGTCGTTTACGGAAAAACAAAAATATATATTATTTTCGCGGAGTATAACGATGCCGATTTTTCGCGGATATTTTCACAGCGCATTCCTCGCGCGCGAGCGCGCGCGTGTGATTAGTTTTTCAATGCTTTCGCGTAGCAGATTATCACTCCACATGCATTTGTGCCACTTCTCTCTTTCTCTTTCTCTCTCTCTCTCTCTCTCTCCTCTCTTGCTCTCGCTGTCTCTTTCCGCTTTTCTCTTTCATGACCTGAATTTTCACTCTTCGATTACGCGCGAGTTACAATGGCCTTTGTCGGTTCTCCGTTTTCGTTATCCGTATCGCTATTCTACCCCCTCCTTTCTCTTTTTTTTCAAAGACCGGATAGGGTGAAGCTAGGGATAGAGGTTGACACGGCGCTCGCCCGATTACAAATGTGAAATCGATCTCTCATTGTCAGAGAATCGACGAGGCGCGGCCTGCTACGTCGCTACTGCTGCTGCTGCTGCTGCTGCTGCTGCTGCTGCTGCTGCTAAATCGATTCTCGGTAGATAGGGCCGAACGAACGAACGAATAAACGGTCTTCCTCGTTTCCGAGGAAGAACGAAGTCTCGTTAGTCACGCTGGTAATCAAGGCTTCGCTTCGATTTCTGTTCGAATTGCTCTCGGTGTGTCTGTCTCTACAGAAAAGGATTCTTTAACGAAACTCCGTTACTATATCCGTGAACGTGTTTTATGCAAATCAGTCTTCTTATTTGCTAAGAATTGAAGTACCGCGACTAATATAGGCGCGAGAATAAGAGAGATGTATAAGTGCTTTGACATTAAAGCATACAAAATTTCGGAGTTTATACCGTGAATAAGATGCAACATTTGATCGCGCGAATTGTAAGCTCCGCGCTGCAATTGTGAGTTTCAGCCACGAGATCGTTAAACGTCTTTCTCCCTCGTTTCTTGAGGATCAAATAACGCTATTCGTTGAATTCAGCGAGTTCAGCTACCGCGTCTTGCACGAAAATACGGTCAAGTGTATTTCGCTGACTCAATTACCGCAGTAAGCGGTCAAAATATCTTACTTTTGCTGACTGAATTATAAACTGACTGTTTTCGCATATGTGTGTGTGTGTGTGTGTGTAAAGTGCTTGTGTAAACGTATACTATATTTAGTTAAGGAGTATATCAATGCCGTGCATGTGCGCGGTTTGCATACATGTTGCGGGTACATCCCCGATCAAAGTACGCGCTTTATAATCAGCAACGTTTTCAACCAGCATGTTCTCCCTCTTGGCTCTTGCTCGTACCAATAACAATCGGGAAGCCGGCAATCTCGAAAGCTCAAACAGACAATCACTTCTAAATACAGTTCGAGGGTGTTTTGATTCGAAACACTCCAACACGGAATTGCTTTGGTCGCGCGGCTATTTAACCAGTGAACGACTTCAAAGTCGCTTGAAATGTTTACTCACGAGCGTGAAAGCGAGCGAGCGAGCGAGAGAGAAACAGGGAGGGAGAACACGCAAAATGCAGAGTGCGGAACATGAGAATGAGAAACCAAGTATTCAACGCGGATGTAGAAAAAGTTGATTTCGGCAAACTCCGTAAATCCTATACACGAAGAAAAAACACGAATTATCGTCGGATGTGTAAATTGAGTTCGTTCGAATTGCTATATTTTTCATGAGCTTCATATTTGCGTGAAATGATGCGACGTAACGAAGATGAAAACAATCGTTTTGTCTTACAAATGTTCCTCATCGCATTCGCATCTATCTCGGAAATCTTGCTCACATTGTTGTCTCGTTAACTCGATCGCGAATAATTTCTCCCTTCCCTTCTCGCGCCTTTCTCGCTCTGACTACATTTATTTTCCGGCGGCAAAGGAGTATGCGCGCTCTGTTGTGTGTTTCGCGCGCGGATGTAAATTAAATTTCGGAATCACTCGGTAAAATCTGAATTAATGCATTTACTTCGCCCACTTTCGATGTCTTTGAACATCTATTGCGAAAAGTTTGACCAGAGAACGCGGAGCAGAGAAAGAAAGAGAAATGGAAAACACCGGTGAGAAAGTTTATTTAATAGGAGTAGTACAAAGTACGATTGTCGCACCGGTTTCCATGGCGTCGTTGCCGCTCGCGAACAAACTCTCTCGTACGCACGAAACCTTCTATTCCCATAGACACCGTAACTCCGGTGCCGTCGCTGCACAGGTATTGGAAAATAATAAAGAATTTCGCCCTCGCAGCTGTTGTATCACCGCGCGCGCGGTTCAATGGCGGTCTGTCGATGACAACGAGGTAATTACTTTTCAAACAGCAGACGTGCAAATGAACGGCGGTTTAATCTGTCGATAATATTCCGAGCATCGTTACCGTTTTTATTTCCCTTCTCTCTGCACGTTCCAACGCGGCAGAGCCAACCCCGCGCTCTGTGTGTCCAGCTCCGCGCGCGCAAATTCTCCGCGCAGATTTAATCCGCTCACAAAGATTGCCGTGCACGAGCAAAACGAAATAGTTTTTTCACCACTGTGTTGGATTATATTCTCTCTTTTTTGGTTTTCAATCGCGGTTTTCGACATCCGACTACATGCCCCGCGGTTAAAACGAGACCTGGAAATGGTTTGTCTCTTGACTTGTTTCGCGCATTTTATGAGTATAAAGTAAAAGGTAAAGAACGACGACTCTATGTGAGTAATAAATTATATATAAAAAAAAGTTACCGCACATTCTGTACCTCGGTCACATTTCTTTTCAGGAAACGTGCATCGGTTGTATATACGCGCACGTGCGCTTGTCAGTCAACCGACGATCGTTTTATTCGAATTTAATGGTCGTTTGTGCAGCGCGAACTCTCTTAAACTGTCGTACTTTTCTCCGTTGCGCGCGCTGACAAACACCGGTGTAGTGTTATTGCGACAAAAACAATTTAAGGCCTGTGGCAGTGGCGTGCCTTTCGATAAATCATGACTTATTGAACGCGCGGCTCAGTTTTGAAGCTCACTCACGAGGGGGCCACGTCGCTCGTGCGCCGTGATACGTCATAAGTCACAGCTGGTAGCACATTGCGACGACATCATCCCCTGCCTGCCTGCCTGCCTGCCTATCTCGAGATTGAGGTGTGTGTGTGTGTGTGTGTGCGTGTTTCGTCCTGCTCATGCTCGCTAACCGTCCAAAGCTTCCTTCGCGGACTTTAGCCCCCACGATAGTGAAGTGTGCGGTCTAGACGTAATAGTTCCATTAACCGGTTCTGTATCTTAGCAACCCAAGCTTGCCCTCCCGGGGTCGTTTATTGCTCGCTATGATTGATACTGTAAAATATATCGCGCCCCCTCCCCCGACGCGGTAGAATACAGGGTGTGCAGACGTCGCCGCTTTTATTCCTTCGACCTATCTCGCCGACCCGGAGTCGATCGCGCCGAATCTTCGGTCGGACACGAGCGGATTTGCAGAAAGCGTAAGGGTGCGGAAAGGGAGAAAGGACGCAATATCGCTCGTGTATTGCGTACACGGCGAAACAACGTCCATTTATCCGCACGCCCGCCACTCGTCGGCGATATTTCTTTTGACTACCGTGATGTAAAGACAAGGGTAGGAAACGATTAATATCGATACCGGTGACACACGGAGATTCATACATCATCGGCCGACTCTCCACGCACAGTCGGGAAATAATCTAATTACGAGAATTCCCGAGACAAATGAGAAATCGCGCTCCTGATCTTTGGAAAAGTTTTCGTCGCTACATACAGACAGACGTTACATATCCCGTTCAGCCGTGAAATATATATATAT
>QVNW01001234.1:11622-33209 GCA_014825475.1 Pseudomyrmex flavicornis | reverse complement strand
CTAATATTTTCTCTATTGTGCTCAGGCCCTTATTCTATTATCAAATAGAAATAAAACAAAAAAAACACGAAAATCGCAAGTTAATGTGTCCCAAATGTTCCAGTGAGAAAAGCGGAACTCTGCTGTGTATGCGTATTACATTTTTAAATGCATACACAGATACACGTAAGCTTTGTATACTTACATATTTTTTTCCTTATACACGATTGTTTTTCTTACATGGTTGTGTGAATTGTACTTTGTTCGACTGATGTTAGGAAAGTTATCTATCATCGTCATGATAGATAACAGTTTAAGAGTCAGTTGTGTGTGGTGTGTGGAAAAAAAAATTACTTTTTCGCATCCTGACGCAATTTAAGGTTCTTTAATTGTAACAGTAACTGGGCACTTTCCGTAGCGGCAGTATTCTGAATATCTGTTAAATAAGCTAAACGTTGAAATTTGTGGGAAATCTCATCCTCCATCTCACCTGAATTTTTAATAGCTTTCTCGTGATTTGTCACAGTCTCATTTTTAACAGACTGGTTTATTTCTTTCAAGTGTTCCGCATTTTTTAACAAACTTAGAAGTTTACTTTTTTCTAACGGTTCGTTCAAAACGACAGTGTTTGTAACACTGCCGTTATTTTTGAAAGCTTCAAGTATCTTTTCAGAATCATCAATGTTAATTTGCAATTTTTTATTCTGATCAAATATTGGCAAATTTTCTTCTTTTTTATCAATAACAAAGTCTCTCCCATATGACTCTTGAAAATGGGACGATTTCTCAGATATCTAAAATTAAAAGAAATTTATATATGTATAAACGTGTATACACATAAATAAAATTTGCATTTTTTATTTGCAAATATCTAAAACAAATGTTTTATATATATTTTGAATAAAACGTGTAACATATTACCATGTCATTTTGACATTTAACCATGTTATCATTTTCAATGTTACGTTCACAACTAGACTCATTATGTAAATCTGAACTGTAAAATGATTCATTATCTTTGAATGAAGAATTCAGAGTTTGTACAGAACTGTCGCACAAACGTGCAGATCTAGTACAAAAACCGTTTTCTGACAAGTCAGCTTTGTTTGGCGCCACTTGAGAAATGTTTGCTGTTTTTTTTACAGATTCTGATATCACTGCAGAGGTAGAACGTGGAGGGCGCAAATGTGGTGCTTCATGTATCTATACAATCACACAATCAATTTAATATTAAAATATTAATAATAAAATACATACATATGTACACATATGTGTAATACCACAGTTTTTTTAAATGTTATGTATTTTAATTCGTGTTTAAAAAGTTTAGTGAATATTTTACCTCATGTTTTGTCGCAAATGATTGTTGAAATGATACTTCTTCTCTTTCCATATTTGCCAAACGCTTTCGTTCGACTTGCCTAAATGCCAATTTTTTAGATTTTGATAATCCAGGCATGTTTCGAACTATTTTTTTCTCTGCAGAAACTTTAGTGGGATTATAGCTTGGAGCTTCTGGTTCCTGAAAGAAATAACAATTATATATTTTAAATACACAATAATTTATCAAAATTAGTACTTATTTAAATTACTAATAATAATGGTTTCAAACTATACAAGACCAGATTTTTAATATGTTATACCTCATCCCAATTTTCTTCTGCCTCAATGTTCCCAGTTAATGTGGGCAACGTCTGTTCTTTTTTTGAAGGATCTTTCTCTCTCACCAATTCTCCTAGTTGTGAACAGGATGCAAGATGCTCCTATATATAGAGAGAATAAAAGATATATAATATTAATATAATATGGAATTGATATTACAACAGAATAAATAGAAAAATATTTTGAAGCATCTTATTTATGTTTTAGATATACTTTTTTCTTTCAAAGATAAAAAGAGTTAACAATGATTTGCATGTTATATATTGCACATATTTTGTTCACATACCTTAAGTTTATTACCTTGTATTATGTGACTCTTATCTAATGGACATTCCACAAAGTTTTCTGTACAAACATTTTCCTTACATTTTGTTACATGGTGCATAAGTTTTGCTTTAGCAATACGATGAGCTTTGTTGTAGGGACAAGTAATAATAAGATTAGACTCCATTTGGAATTTAGATCTATAAATGAAATTCTTATTTAGCATACAATATTTTTTTTATTATATTTTCTTACATTATTTCTTTTATTATATTTTTTATTATTATATTGTGTGTTCACGTCAAATCAACACTACTAGAAAAATTAATACATGATAAAAAAAAACTCTAGAATATATCAAATAAATTAACTAAATAGAGAGACCTAAATATTTCTGAAAAAGTCTGGAAATAAACATAAAGATAGAAAAGACCAATAGACACATTCAGCAGAAAGAGTGCTTTAGATATCTCTGATCGATTTATTCTCCTAGATCTATTGCAAATGTAAAAGTATGTGCCTCAAGAAAATAAGTTAACAACAAAGTACTGATTACTCAACTCTGCTGAATGCAACAAATGAAAAAGTAAATAAAAATTAGATTATCTAGCACACAATAAGAATATTCCGCAAAAAAAGAAGTAAAAAGTTCATCTAACAGCAACTAATTATAATTTGTTTAAGAAACTGAAATAATTTTGCAACATAAAAAAAGTATCAATAAAATTTGACACTTGTTGCACATATTGGAAATAAGATACAAAATGACCATGAAATACATCTGGAATTAAGTGAATAAATAAACTAAGAAATAAAATGAAATAAAAGAACAAGTTGTGGACAGAATATTGTATCAAAAACAAACAATCAACACAATCCTGAACAAAGAGCAAGTTGTGCTATAAATACAAATATTTTGATAGTTGCTTCGAAGCGCAATTTGCACTCAGAGAAACCATATGGTAGAAGAAAATATATGAGAAAACAATCATGGCGATAGTTCAAATAACTTTATAATTTACATACTTTATAATCTACTTAAAAGTTACTCGTGCAAAACCTTTCACGTTTACAAAACAACAAATCGCACTTCAAACTATGAAAGTATTACACAATAGAATATCAGTTTCAGATTGAATTACTCGCTGTGCACACAAATAAATTACAATATAAACAAGCAAACATGTTAAAATGACATCGCTACGATAACACCTTATTCCTCAGTTTCCTTTATACATATACAAATAATTACTTCCATATATATATATATATATATTGCAAGTGAAAATTAAGAAATATTTCGCAATTTACCTATTCTCGTTATATTACGTGTAATTCCTCTCGCGTTTAATCCTTAATTCTTTTGGTCTGATTTTTGCCGATGTTGCAATTTCAAACGTATAAAGCGTATAAAGATCGTTTTACATTAATCTACCAATCATGTTGATCGATTGGCTGATTTGACCAATGTGATTAGTCAATTCCATAACGTGCTACTTGCGTTTGCGCCCTACAATTAATGTAGAACGACCTTAAATATCATCGGTTGCGAGCAAGGTTATGTTTGGAGCGCTACGTCCACAGTGGTGCACAACAGCAACTACGTAGCCATGTGCACGAGCAAATTGTCGGTTTGTACGCACGTCTATGGTTCTTTTCCGTGCTATGTGATTAGCCACGAATATTTAAAAAGTGACAGTAGGCTTTTCATACCTTCTGTAAAAAAACTTATATTAATGTAAGAAAAAAGATTTATCATTTGATATAGTTAGTATTTCAAGTACTACACATCTCTATTTATCGATAAGAAGAGTGAGATGAGAACACGGATCAGTGTTACGTATGTACATCTTGCATTTAAATTCGTATGTTATCGTACACTAAAAGTTTATTGCACGAGAAGACAGTGTTAGAATTGCGGAGAATACAAAAACAGGTATAGTAAAAAACAAAAAAATTAAATATAGACGCCCAGAGGCTTATTTCGTACACTTCACTCTTTATTTTTCTTCAACTATAATTAAACTCGACTCTTTATACACTCTCATAGCCTAAGTACGTGTAAATACAATAACAGAAATTGATATATCATAAAACTCATTGTATCCCTATATGTATTTGCAAACTTCAACTATTCTAATTCATGGAATGATTATATATTTAGACTTCATTGCAATTCCGTCGATACTCTTCTAAGCAGGAATGGTAATTTTTTGTTTTGTTTTGTTTTGTTTTTGTAAGTCTTACCACACAATTTTGTAATCGGGTAAAGTTTTTTGTTTCACGCAATATCACACAAAGCGACATACCGCACACACATTGAAAATTTGTAAAGTAGTTGTAACGCGAGACGTTTATCGTAAAAATTGATTATGATAAAAAAATCGTTAGTCATTAAATCAGAATCTTAGAGCTATTCAATAAGATACATATGTTGCTTTGTCAAATGACACAAAGTTCTCTAAAATGTGGATTTGCTTTTCATCAGAAAGATGGCGTGTATCAGATAATTTATATTAAGAAAAAAAAACAGTATAGTATATATAAAGAGATTAGATAAAATTACAAAATACAAATATAATAATTATTGTATCTCTCTAAACTTTTGTGTGAGACATCTAAACTTTCTTTCAGATAAGTGAAAACATCTCGGTGTACATATGTAAGTTTGTAAGGAACATATGTCTACTACATATACTGCTTTTTTTGTTATGAAGAAAATAATCTTTTCTTTTAGAAATTTGTCAAAATAACTTCAAATTCAACTACACATAAACTGTTTATGTTTTTTATGTTACAATTCACTCAATGTGCGAAATAAATTATTTTAAAATACATATGTACAATTCTATTACTATTGTATATCTGCATATAAAAAAAGTCTTTTTATGCAAAAATTTAGAAATGGTTTTAAGAGAGTAAACATATGTTTCACAAAAAAATATTAAATTATTCGAGCACTATATGTATGTGTGTGTGTGTGTGTGTGTGTGTGTGTGAGTGTGTGTATAAATTTCTAAATGCTGAATATAAACGTATACATACACTTCATTAAATAATATCGAGTACACACACAAATATAATTCGCAGTTTATATCATCAATATATAATAAGTTACATCATATGTATCAACAAAACAGTTTTCAATATTCAAAAACACAAGTTCTGCGTAAGTTTGTACAGATTTATATTAGTGGAAGTCACAAATCCGATCTGTTGCTTATCGTCATTGAATCGATTTGTCTATTGAAGTAAAATATAAATTTCTTAACATACTGCAACAAATTGTATTTTGGATTTACAATTAATAATTCTTATTTAAGTTTATATATAGGAATTTATAACTAAATATGTACGATGTACTATTACAGTTGATTTTTGGTGGCATAAAATATTACGAGCAATTTGATGAAGCATTTCGAACAATCCTCTTCGAGAAGTCAATTTCTCTTAGCGGAATATACAATAATTCTTTGTAGTGATAAATAAATTTAACGTAATAATATCGGTTTTTATACATATAGTTCGAGGAACTTTTCTTACAGAATATACAAGTGATGTATAGCTTCATAAAATATTTCATGTACAGAAATTCCAACACTTACATACATATGTGTGTGTATAATATATAGATATATATGTACGCTTGGACGTGTGATGCATTTTTTAAATTTTAGGCACATCGAGCACACACAACAATATGATAATATACACAATACGTCTTAGTTATAAGAGCATAGTTATACTTTTTGTATATAATATTTTTGTTCCAATATATAATAGTATAAACTAAACACACACATGATAACAGCTTTACGATTTCATTGAGTTATAGTATTTAGTAGAATTTGCATACATATGTATATATAATTAAATATAATTAACACTTTATAAAATATTTATTCTATTTTTTTAATCTAATATTTTTTCATATAGATTTGATTACTATTAATACTATAACATTATACAATATATACTTTATCGTATCTCACTAATATTTGTACCATAAAAATTAAGAAACACAGAAATTTGATTATTTTTTTAGTGATAATTCAATGACATAGTTTATATAAAAAGTAATAAATTTTATATAACACAAATAATAACGGTCGTTAAAAAATAATGATGAAAAACCGTTACTATCTTATTTTCCAAAAATCGAAGTTTATTATATTTTGCAACACGTTTATATGGTATACTTTTTACTAATTATGGCATTTGTTTACGATTAAGAATATTTTTTTCATATGCTTTCTTTAATATTAGTATAACTTTATCACCGTTTTTTCGAATCCTTGATATTACTTAATATATACATATGTTATATATATTTTACATATTTATGTAAAGCTTTTAAATGTATGTTGAATCTTTACAATTATATATATATATATAATATTACAATATTTTCTTCAAAAGTTGATAATCTGATATTAACAATTCATATAGCAGAATTTTCAAAGTTTGTTATCTCGCTGAGCTAATACAGGCATTGTATATATTATGGTCACATGTTTTAATTAGTGCAGCAAAATAAATGTAACATCAAAAGCTAGTTATTCATCATGTATGTATCCAAAATATTATATTAATGGCATATATTGTATATTGTATGAGAATATGAGGCAGTATAATACCAAAGACTTTACTTATTTTGTAACACGTGTGTGTTATGTAGCAGTAATATATATTTTGTTTCACTGACAACAGCAGTAATTTTTAGCACATTTTGTACATTTTGTGTAAAAGCTCTGATTTCTCAATCAGAGAGTAGCGTATATATCGTAAATAAGATTTTTTCAAAAACATCTTCATCAATAACTTTCATCAATAACTGTTTAAAAATTAGCATATAATTTATACGTATATAAATATGCGCTCAAATAACTAAGACTTAATTATGCATATGTGTATAAACATGCTCAAGTGTACAAATATATAGATTTATTTGTTAAATGTATATATATATATATATGTGTGTGTATATATATATATATATATGTATATCTTTAGATCTCTCTCTATATATTTTTATATATAATATATATAACACGATACAACAAATACTGTTTAGGTGTATCTTAAGGCACTCGTGCGAATAAATTCTAAAATATTTGGAACAAAGACAAACAAAGACTCTAAGTAACAATTCGTAAACTTACAATTAACTTCTCCATTTAAAATTGGTCCAGAACTAGAATTGATTGAAAACACTTTCACTTTGACGTCAAACTTCGTAAAATAAATTATGATAGTGTGAGAAACGATTGTCCAATATAATTTATATAGGTAACCCTGTATTAATATGTAACATCTTCACTGTAGCCTCTTTTAACAATTAATATTATCTATTTTCCATCCCTGTCTAAAACCAGGAACTAATGTTTTAAGGAATTTACTTTATCCTCAAGAACACGTCTTCACACTTTAATTAAAATTTATAGTGCAAACACTGTTTCTAACTCTGTGTCTTTCCACTAGTACACACAGTCAGTACAATTAAAGACGATTTAAATAGTTTAAATCAAGTGCGAAATACGTGAAAATAGCAGAAAACTATCATTGAAATATGTAAAACCTGTATTAAACGATTTAGAATTTGATATATAACGAGGAGCATCACTATCCAGTGCTTGAACCACCGTGCATGTTACGAAACACATAACGCGTATTGTTCAATTTAGATCATCGATAAGAAATCATATTGTAGATTGAGATTGGCTTCAATTCGCTCACTTTAAAAATTTCTCTAATAATAATATCACGATTTTAACTTTAATAGATCTGTGGTATGGCAATATGCATATATTATTATATATTCTCATCATTTTGTCTAGTATAACATTCTCTCTGAATGCAGAGATCCGTCTTTCAATTTTTTTTATTTCATTGTTTTTGCATCATTAATTGCAGTATGAGCTATGAGACATTGTTTCTTCGCGCAATCCACAACATAGTTTCAATAGATGTAACAAGAAAATGACAATATCAGACATTTCAGTGACGAATGTATATTAAGTTATATATTTTATGTATATATATATATAACTTTTTGTTTTTAACGTCACACGTGTTTAAATATATTATTACACATTTAAAATCTATAACATCAATAAAATATTACAAATAAAATAACACCGATAAAATATTTATAAATAAAATGTAGTGAATAATCCATATATAACTTTATAAAAGAAACATGTAACACTATAATAAATTTAATTACTTCAAGTGTGCATTTAACACTAACGCACGCAATAAAAATTTTTCGCATATATCTCTTGCGACAAATTTTTACACATATCTATGCATACGTAAATCGCGAACAGGTCTGTTTAAGTAAATTTTTAACGCAAAATATATAACTCCCTTATATCCCATAGCTCGGATTCTTTTACATATGGATCTATGTATATAATATAGGAATGTTTCTCATTCTTTTGCGTACATTATGTTTCTAATAATTTTCCGTTATTATAAACACAATGTCGCTTATCGTAAAACATATTTTTACATTTTGTTTTAATAACCATGTACGTTTCATACATGCTATTATAACGTTGCCAGTATACATATCTTTGCAAACTGGAATGATAAATATATAATATAATTATATGTATTCATATATTATACGCGTATGTGTGTATATGTAATTATATATATGTGTATATATAATATATATTATGTATATAGTATATATATATATATAGTCTCTGTCTTTATAATATAAATAAAATTTCGCAATGAGCACATTCAGTGGTTGAATCACTCGTAAAACTTTGTACAAATAAAAGACCAGAGAGAAAAAGAGAGTTCTTCTTTTCAAAAGTGTAATTAATATATATATCTCTCTCTCTTTCTATCTCTCTTTCTTGAACGTGTGTATAGTCAGCTTCACTAAAGTCTTTGGCTAAATATCTAATTGCGAGCTAGAATTGGTTTTCCGGTAACTCTCTGTTAATGATGACAGTCATCAGATGACTTAGCTAAATCAGCAAACTTTTTTTTTTTAAAGCGTTTGTTACCTAGCAATTAAAATTGCGATGATGACACCATTAACAGTAGCAACTATCAACCATGTACGGTGTTTAGCTGCGAAATTATTCGTATCATCTTTCATTATCGCCAAAAATAATGTTTTTTTTTTGTAAAAACGATCGCACTGTAAGCCGTTATTATGATCACAGTAACTGTATGTGTAAGTTTAATCCAAATAACTTACGAGATTATTTATCATTCTGCTTCTTAGGACTTTGCTGTGCACGGTCGTAACATTTTGTGATATCCTAAGAAAAGCAAAGAGAACATGTGTGATATAGAAAATTATTATATAATTTCGATGAAGAAAAGTACAACGTACCTGTATCGCGATTTGTAACGGTGTTAGTTCCCCGACGGAGCAGTCATTTCGTACAACATTCGCGGGTGATAGCCTGGGACAAAGCTTCCCCGTGAACAGCATAAACAACGCATGAATGCTTCGACGTTGTGTCAATTCTATGTGACGGTGTTGGTAGCCAGCCAAGTGCCGTCGATGCCGCGATGTGTTAGGGAACCATCTTTCGCATAGATTACAGTACCGTCTGTGCTTTATTGTTGCCTGGTAAACGATCAAAAGAAAAGCGAAAATGAAGAGGAATACACGAAAAAAAAACACAAATAAATAGAACATCTCTCTCTCTCTCTCTCTCTCGCTTTCTCTTACCTTTTCATGATAAGCTAACTGAGTTATAAAATCAGCGACGGACATATCGTCTTTTTTATGAGGGTCTTTCGTGTCGCTTTCAACTTTATTGTCCGACGTTATGACATTGTCGTCTATCAGTTTAGATTCCGCTCTATCGAGATCGTCGCTATCGTGAATCGTGATCACCGGCGGTGATCTGGAAGTTTCTCTGTCCGAACTAGCGTCGAAATTCACGTCAACCTCGGGTTCTAATATCGGCATGTTGTCTTCTTTCGTTGTCTTAATTTCCTTCGCGTTAACGCTGACATTGCTTTCCTGATGTGTGGATTTCGATATCTTGGGAATTTTATAAGACGACAACTTGTTCTCCTTCTGTGATATATTTTGCGACTGAGCAACACTACGGTTTTGGTCTTCTGTATCTTGTTTTCTCTCCTCGTTCTGATTTACAGCGCGATTCTCGTTCGACGCGGTTTGGCTAAATCGTTTAACCGCCTTCAAGGATATTGTGGTGTACTCGTACGTCCTCTTCGTCATTTTTTTGGAATCTGTTTTCTCGCTCTTTTCGTGCGGTTTCAATTTTTTTCTCACCAAGGAACTTTTGCTTTGTTTGGAACATTCCTTATCAGACTTCTCGGCATTAGTCTCAGTCTTGCTGGGTTTACTGGTCGCGCAACTTCTCGCAACGTCGCTATTAGAACTCCGGGGGACTTCGCTTGACTTAGAGTGCGTCTCCGAGAGACTGTTGAGATCAAAACTCAAGCCCTGTTTCTTCTCCGCGGCTGTCTTCGGTCTCGCGATGCTTTTCGCATCGCTTTCGCATTTAGATAATGAAAGGCACTTCTTCAAGGCCTCTTTAGCGGCCAGAACTTCTTTTACCAACGAGTCGTTGCAGCAGAAATTTTCCCTCGTCACGATGAAATCTGATATCTCGCACGGAGCTTTTGACGAAACGTCTTTGACAGAACCAACCGGATTGTTATGCGATGTGGATTTATCATCGCCATTAACGTCAATGTTCGCAGCGTGTTTTTCTCTTTCAACTGAATTCCTGTTGCGTGACGAAGATTCAGATTTATTGCAACGTCCTGCTTTCGAAGTTTGATCGGACTCCTCGGTGGAAAGACGACGTGAACCGTGACACGTGATAGGGTCGAGCTTCGGTATGGGTACGTCCAGCAGATCGATGTTACTGTTGTCCGTGATCTCCAATTCTAATTCGAATTGGGTCGGAATCGCATCCGACGAGTACAACTGTTCGTTGTCATCATCCTCGATTATGTGATCCTCTAGCTCGTCACGATCGTCGTTCGGAGAAGCCGGCAGAATTTCTATGGTCGACTGACTCTCGTCCGAAGATTCGATTTTAATGACAGCGTTACCCACCTCGAAATCATCTTCTTGTTCTAACATAACGGGAGTGTCGTTAAGCGAACAAATGTCGCCCTGCAACAACGTGCTGTCGTCATTGTCATCGATATCGCTGGTACTCAATCGTTCCTTCTTTATCACAATTTTACTCTTCTCTTTACTTGAGAAAGAATCGTTATCTTGTTTCTTCTTCTGCTCCTTGTCGATTCGCAGATCGATTTCTTCCGAGGATATCTCTTTCAAATTAGGCAATTTCACGAAACAGCTTTCCGTACTAGACGTTTCCGCGATTTTGAAATTCGTAGAATCACTCGAACGTTCAGCAGAAACATTCTTCTGACCAAGATCACTTGGGGTCGTTGGGTCTCTATCTGTTTTCGCCACTTGCTCGCTTCTACTCTTGCGTTCGTCGTGTTGCGAAACAGCCGAAGTAAATTTAAACGACTGATTGCTCTCGTTGTCAAATGAAATGACATCTGTTTCTGTTTGCGAATTATTATCATCACGCGACCATGATCTCTGAGATTTGCTCTTGTTTTGGCATTCGTCGGTTGATTTACCGCAGCTTTTCGAAGACGCGTTCTTCTTCGGCGAGATATACGTTTTATCGTCAGAATTCGTGATCCATGATGACGACGCAGGATTGAATTTTGACGAGTCGCTGGTTTTTCTGTAGTCGTAATCCGACATTCTTCTCTGCTTGTTGTGCTTGGCCGGAATCAAATTCGACGTCGAGCTCGATCTGGACAATCTGTGATCATCTTCTTCCTTTTCCTGACGATGACCGTCCTTGCGATTGACAAATATCTTCTCTATAGCTCGCAGCGACATGGGAGACAGAGTTAGCTTCAAATCCTTTACCATGCTCTCCAGACTTCGGTACCTCTCCAGCTTGACTTCCGGTTGCCACTTCGCGCTCTTCGCTATGATCTTCTTGCAATCCTTGCTCAATTCGCATCTGAATTCCGCGCTGGCCGACGTTCTCTTGATAATGACTTTCGGAATCTTCTCGGAGATGCATACCAACGGATTCTTCTTCGCCTCGCACGCCTCGGTGCTTCGTGTTGATTCCGACGAATTGCTGCGTCTCGCAGAATGACTGGTCTCGTCGCGTCCCGCTTTCTTGTATTTCTTGCTCGGTACTTCCGAATGACTCGAACTCGATCTTTTCCGCGTCGCTTCCGGAGATGACGATCTGTTTCTCTCTTGCTTCTTCAACTTCAATATAGGTATCTTTTCCTCGTGTCTTCTCGAAGAAGACTCTTGAGACGATTTGCAAACCGAACCGTCCGACGAATTCTTTATCTTCATCTTTGGTATAGTTTTCTTGGTGATTTTGCGTCTGGCGCAAAGATCTTCATCGCTGTCATCAGCTCTCACTATCTTATTAGAGTGTTTCTCATCTAATTTGATCTTCATTTTGGGAATCTTATTTCTGTAACCGTCTTGAAGAGAGCTCTCGGATTCGTTCTCATATGATTCTTCATTCGTAAGTGAAGTTCGATCCAGAATGTTTATTTGAGTGGAAATGTCATCGCGAACGGCTTCGATTGACGGCGTGCCCGGACGCGAACTCGCGTTTCTGATGATCATCTTGGGTATCTTCGGTTGACGACTGGGACTTGAGATCGACTTATGATCTATCTGAGCGGAGGAACTCATCTTCGTAACGAATTTCGAACTGGCCTCGTTTTTCTTAATGACAAGTTTGGGAACCATCTTTGTGTTGGCGTTACAATCTGTCGCGCGTAAACACGCCAGTTTGTCGTAACTGCTACTGGAAGAAACTTGATTCTGCTCCTTGGTTTCGTCGTCGCTCGGTGTCTTATCGAACTCTTCGATTGCTGGTGATTTTTCGATTGTCGGTTTTTCTACCGCTGACACGACCGCCTCGTCGTTATTCGATTTGTCTTCAAGTTCGGTGATCGTTTCCGAAACTCGGGGTTCTTTGACAGTCGACAGTGTTCTTGAAATAGACAAATTGTCCAAGAGTGAGTTGTCCTGCAACGAAGTAGTCACGCCTACGAAATCGATCGATGTGTCGTCGAGGCCGCATAGACGATTGACGGCGTCCTCTTGAATCCGACTCGCCTCCCACTTCATCAACACCATGCTATCGTCCTCGTTGAATTCACGCATCAAATCATTTGCACATCTGTCTTCCGTATAAATTCCGCAATCAGAGGAGTCCATGCACAGTAACTTGGAATCGATTAGGCTGTCGTTCTGATCTTTGGAATTTTTCTCTTCTTCGAGATCTTGACATTGCTTCTTGTCGGCTTTGATGACACTTTTGACCACAGTGAACTCCGATATATTTTGCTCGCGTTTCTCATCCGCAAATAAATCACAGACATTCTCAATAACCGGCTTGGTGGATATTGTGGAATCGCAGTTGTCCACTTCGTCATTTCCACGATCGTTCAATGAGATTTTGATTATCTGTTCCTCGTTTTCGAATATTCGCGATTGTTGCTCGTTGCTTTCCTCATCGAGCGATCGATTCGCGACATCGAGTAGATTTTGCGAGACACTTGGTGGTTCTTTATCACACGAATCGTTTTCTCTAACCACCGTCTGATCAATTTCAGTTGAAATAATCGGTTCCGATACATGTTCTTCCTTGCTTTTGCAATCGCTCACAGCTGTAACTTCATGGCACAAAGTTTCTTGACTCATCGCGGGTTCTAAATTATCTTTCGCGGTATTATCTTTGATTTCATCATCTTGTTCGCGAATACCAAGTGCGGATTCTTCTGCTGTTTTTGTACATTCTTCCTCGCCAAGTGAATCTTTAGGTTCAGCGCTCGGTTCGAACTGATTTGCAACCATGACCGAATTCTCATCCGAAGCTTGTTCCGCGTCTTCGATACCGACGTCGTTTTCCTTTGGAAGGATAGTGCAACAAATTTGCGCATTATCTTCCATTGGATGGTCTTCATTCTTGTCGGTAAGACACTGATCTCTCTCCGAATCAATATTCTCACTCGCGATCTTAGGAGATTGTGTTGCCTCTTCAGCAAATAAAATTGCGCTAGATTGAATTTCATCAGATTGAGATTCCTTTCGTTTTTCTGCATGTTCGATGTTTCCTTGTGGAATTGATGACGCTTCAGATATAGTTGCTGACTTAGCATCAACATCTGCCACCGAATCATCGTTTTTATTATTTTCATTGTTTTGTTCTTCATGCGAAATAGTATTCGATTGTTCGTGTTGCAAATTTTCGTCACAAGGCAAAGGCGATTTGTCGTGGCGCAACGTCGACTCGTTAAAATCAGTTCTATGGTTTTCCAAACTTCGTTCCGCAGACAGAAATGAAAACGTATCCAAGCGTTTCTGCGCGAATATTTCATTGAAATTCAGTTCTTTAAGATTATCGCTGTTTCTCCTGTCGATGTGGGAGGAGTAAGATTTAACGGACTCCATGGTCTCATCCCAGCAGCTGGCCTTTGTACTTGGGAACAAATTCGTATCGAACACGGAGTTCTCGCTGTATCTCTTTTCGCATTCCAAATTGTCCGCAAGCAATTTCGTCTTACAGTGCTTCGAACTGGACGCAATTTCGCTATCCAAGTTGTACTGTTTCTCGAGAAAGCTCAAATCGATGATATTTTTCCTATTACTCTCTTTGGTTTCTTGCTGACTGCTCTTACTTGTGTACAATTTGTCCGCGTCATTGTTGAAGAATTCTAAATGCGACGTGCCGCGAAATTTGCAGTGAGCGCTTTTGTAAGCGGTAGTTTTAGGCAACGGATAGTCCGCATGTTTCGTCGCAGATTTAGCGTCAACAGGACAGTCAGTTTCTCTTTTTCTATCGTCGCGATTTCTCTTGAATATCTTTCGTAATTTGGAACAATTGTAATAGTCGTACGGCGAAGATCTCGCGAAATACAATTCGCGCGCGTTACCCTCTCTCGCGCGCGCCTCCTTGAGTAATTCGCGATACGTAAATCGGGGATTAGGACTGTAAGTTATCTTTCCGTCTTTGGTAGTGTACACAGGAACTGTATTCAGATTCTCCAGTTTGTCCGCGCTGAAGAAGGATGGATTCACGTAACCGCTTGGGGTTTTGTACAGATCGAACTTGTCGAATCTGTCGTCGTCTCTCTTCGATCGTTTCCATCTGTCGGCACGCTTGTCGTTAGTGTCCACATCACTCTCATTCGGAGCAACGTCGAAGTGATCGTAATCGAAATGCACCGCACTATTGCACGCGGCACCTTCCACATTCGCTGCACTCGAAGAAGTTGACGGAATCGCGCTCAAACGAGACGCGATATCGTCTTGAGAGTTTCTCGAGCTTCTGCAAAAGGAAGGGATAATTTCTTGATGTTCCTTTTTTTGTACATTCTTCGATGTTGAATTATCCGTTGAAGAGATCAACAATTCTTCGTTATTCACGCAGGAGTTGGTGATCACTTTTCTTTCTGCATCTTGATGAACACTTCTTCTTCTGACTGCTGCATGATCTGATCTTGACATCTCCAAGCTACTCGGCGCCGATTCAGTTTTGGCGTTAATGTTACCTGAAAAACAAAATATGTTAATCTTACCGAAAAAACTAAATATAATTTTATAAATGAATAAATGTACTTTTTTATCATCAATTTTGCATTTTTCTAAAATTTTCGAAAACGTACCATTGTCCTCGCGCACGTCACTCATCGATTTCTGTTCCGACGATAAACTTCGTCTCTTCCTCGAGATGAGCGAAATGGACGTTTCGTCGCTCGTTGTGCCTTCCTTGCGCGTGGTAATCGCCAACTTGTGTTTCGCCTCATCCGCGCTGCTCTGATCTTTGATAACGCTGTTGCGCACATGTTCCGTTGAAGCGAATGACGATTCGATTCCGAGATTGTGTCTCTCGTAATCGCGACAGTCCGCGTTGTCGCGGGTTACCTTCTTGTCGCACGGAATTTCTGTTATAGACGTCGAGTTCGACCTGGCGCTCCCGTTCGCCGAGATGGAACTAGTCAAATGGCCGATCGTTTCGGCAACAGCGTTCTTGATGTTCTCGTGCAGCAGCTTCTCCGTGGTGTTCCGTTCCGTACACGAGACGTTTATCTCAATCTTGATCCCATCGAGAGAACTGTTATTTTTTCCCTCCTCTCCGAAATACCGCGAGTCCTTCTCATGATCGTTATTATCTTTGAGTTTTAAATTGACATTCGTAACCTGAATGGCAAAGTCGGGATTTACATTTTTCGTCACTAATGTTCTTAGAATGTTCGCATGTTTTCTCTCCTCTTCCTCGGATACCTTGAGCATTATCGTATCTTTTTGACACAAATGTTTGTCGTTCGACACGGATCGTTCGTTGAAACTCGACGGAAGATAACATTTCTTGCTCGTTGTACATTCAGACGCTTCCTGCGTGTCTTTGTTTTTGGTCTGAGCGTCGCCACTACTTGGTTTGGACTTTATTCTCCTGTACTCTTTCAGAAGTCGCATCCTTTCCGCGGCATCGTCGATTCGAACGTTACCGATCACTTTTGGCTTGCTGTTACGCGACGAATCGGATTCTCTGACACTTTCGACGTGCGATTCTTCTTCTTTATGACTATGTTTATTGTGACGTATCGTTTCATTCACATTTTCTATATGATCGGACAGACATCTTTTCTTGGTGGAAACCTTGGCTTGATCCTTCGAAGTCGATTTTTTGTCATCTTCGCGCTTCGAGTATCGATATTGTTTCGAATCGAGCTTCGCATTTTCGACGTTCGCCGATTTGTTAACGTCTTTCTTCGTGAGAGAATCCTCCCTCGAAAATTTATCGCTCGCAGATGCATCGTATTGTTTTATCTTATCGCCGTTTAAAGTCGAATGTTTTGTGTTATGACTCGACGTCGTTAATAGATCACTTTCAGAACTTTTCGTCGAACAACTATCTCCCGTTCTGGAATTTCCCGCGGTTATATTGTTCGTCGATGATAAGCTTATCGTATTTGGATTTGTTTGACGAGACATTTCCGTCGGAATACATTTTTCGGAATAAATTATTTCACTCTCATTGTCGTCCAGTTTCGCGGAGTCCGAATTACTCGTGATGTTTTGCAACGCGTTTTCCAATTCAATCGAGTCGCTGTAATGAAGTGTTACTTTCGAACTTGCTTCGGGAAGTGAATTTTTTTGAATTAATGAGGCGTCGTGACGCGTTACGGCAATTTGAGATTCATTAACACACGTTTCGCTGATTGTTGAATTTGTATAATTTTTTAATGCGGATTTAAGCGTCGATGCCGAAACGATCTGTAATTCATATTCGCCGGAAGTCAAAGTCACGCGCATGTCTGTGACCTCGGTATTTTCCATTTCGTCGTTCAGAGAAAACGTTTTCTCATTAGTCGAAGTGACATCTTTGCGCGCGTAATGCTTGCTAGTTTTTGTGGACACGGCGGAATTATTTTTATCGCCACTCGTAGAAAATTCAAAAGTATCAAGGACAGCGTCCCGATCGAGCACGTTGTTACTTTCATTGTTCTTAAAGCGATTCTCTGCTCGATATTCGTTATCATTCAATGGATCAGTCGAATTATTCTTCGCGGTTTTCTCGTCGATTTTCTCGTTTAAGTGATCGTAGAGCTCTTCTTTCGTCGATGACTGCGTGAAACTAATTATGGGACTGTTCTGCATAATTTCTATCGGATTCGTCGATATCGTGAGATCCTGAACGCGTTCCGACGACTCCTCGTTGTCGGAATGGATGGGCGTGTTCAGCGTGGTGGAGATTGGCGTGCATTCCGACGTGGGCAAGTCCGGCAAACTTATATCGTCCGGATTGTGAGATTCCTCGCTCGTGAAACTGCTCTGCTTCTTCAGATTCATGTCTTGAGTAGAGTCCGAATTGTCTTTCATAGATCCAGACAATGTAACCATTTTTTGAACATTTGCCTGTGATGTTTGCTGCGACGTAGTCTCCGCTACTTCGACGGGAGAGGAACTTTCGACGATATATTTCTCTTTGTTCGAAGTTTTATCGTTGTCGTTGTTGTATTCGGTCGCCGATTCGTCGCTATTACCCGTCTTGAGTTTGTCGGTTTCGAGTGTTATCGCGCTCGCCGTCTCTTCCGTTCCCTCTTGGAAGAACGACACCGCGTTTTGCCTCTCCAGAGTCTCGCCGACCTGGCTGTTGGTGACCTGCAAGATGCTGCCTATCTCCAGATTGTCGACTATGTGTATGGTCGGCACCTCGTCAGGCCCGTTGCTGATGCACTGTATGATATGACCGCCAGTTCGTACGATACCCTCTTTCGTTATTTCCTTGCAGGCGGAATCTTTCGCGATCTCGACATTCTCCGCGGTCGAGTACGATATTGTGAGGCAGTCCTGCGCGGGTAACACGCCGGCGTTGGTCTTATCCTGACTCTCGAACGTTATCACACCCGAGGTAATCTCTTCCGGCTTGGCAACCTCCAGACCTTCCAACGTTTTCGTCGACAGATTCACGTTCTCGTAACCCACGACCACCACAGGTGTCGAGTCGCTCAGAACAGCGTGAGGCAAGGTGGTGCTCGTGCCATCCTCGTCCTCAGATTCGTCCCAATTGGCCAGAAACTGCCGCACATCCAACTCCGGCTTGTCGGGAAATTCTTTGGTCATCTTGTGCTGTACAACCGCGTTACTCGCGCTCGCGTCCAGATTACCGAAGTTCTCGCTGCCTCCAGCTGTTTTTTGCACTTCGAATTGATTCTGATCGAGGCTTTTTTGAACGGGGTATCGATCCTGCTTCTGAATACCGTCCGGGCACAAAGTTATCGCGTGACTTTCGTGCTGCTGCGAAACTAATTGTTCCGGTTTTTGAATAGCGTGACTCGCCATTTCGGGAACATTGTTGCCGTCCGGCTTGCCTTGCTTGTTCATCGAGACATCCATCGGCGCTTGCGGATTCATGACTTGTTGCATTCTGGAGAAAGCCTCCGGTATGTAGTTCGAATTGATCAAAACGCCATTCTGATCGAATTGCAGATTTATAGACGGGACGGTAGAGGTAGTGACGTTTGACGTGGCGGCAACGCACGAAGAAGTCTGCTGCATCTGTCCTTGATATGTGACAGACTGTTGCAACTTCAATATTTCTCTGTACTTCTGAATATATTCCTTGTACTTGGGATGCGACTGATATCCGGGTATTCTCGACAATTCCCTGAGATCGTTTTCCATCGAGAATTTCTGCATAGCTATCTTCTGTTGATACATCTGATACCGCGAATGCGGAGCAGTGTGCACGCTCGACGTCTGCATTCTGTTCACCATGGATACGTTATCGGCAGTCTCTTGACAATCGTGTGTGATGTCCGTCGGCAAATTTCTCGGATACTGCGAATTGAAGTAAGTATTCTGCGCGGATGGAATCATGCTCGGATTCGGGACGTTCGTGGACGGCATGCTGTTCGGCATCACACCGGCGTTGCTCTGATACGGTACTTGTTTGCTGTTGTACTTTTGTTGCGGCATTGCGAAACCTTGCTCCTGATGTTTCACCATTGCCTGACTCGGCGACACGTTCATACCGGTTACTTTAGGATACTCTTTAATGTTGTAAGAATATTTCTGATAGTCTCCTGCGTTGTAATTATAATTCTGCACGGGATAGTTCTGCAATATGCTCGACGAGGATGAATAGTTACGCATCAGACGGTCCTTGCGATATTTGAAATCGGTGAAGTTCTTCCGATGATCCGTATTAGGCGCATTGAGTGGTGGTGGTGGTGGTGGTGGTACTATAGGCAAAACCTCCTTACCGTCGAAATCCTTCCTAAAGCTAAAGTCACTTCCGAACGCTCGTCGAGTATCAGTTTGATAGCCGGCGGACGAGCGAATGTTTTCCCTGTAAGCTGTGTTGTTCTGGTAGGAGCAATACTTTTCCCACTGTTGGTAGCTTATGTTCGGATCCGGATTACAACACAATCCCTTGCAAGGAACGAAAGACGGTGGCGGACCTGTTCTGTTAGTGTGCGAATTAACGTTGGTGTTTCGTGATGCTATAGACGCGTGAGGCGCGTTCATATTCATCATATTCGGTCCATTCAGATGTGACATAGGCCCGTTTAAAGGCACCTGATTGTTTCTATAGCTCAGTTCATCGTTTAGACCATTTATCGCGGTGTTCCTTGGATCCATAGGACCGTTTAGATTATCCACCATGGGATTTCTCGCATTCGAGGGTCCGTAGTGGCCAATGCAGTTCTGCATTTGTACCATTGACGCCAAAGGAGTATTGTCGGCGGCATTGTGGCCATGCGTAATGTTACTCGACAAATGTGGCTGAAAATGTCTTGGATTAAAATTAGGATCGTTCTGATGCTTCTCCAATCCTTCCGAGCTGATATTCAAGCTGTTCAGCTGTGTCGGACAGGTGGAATTAATACTGGAAATGAAGGATAAGTGTCCAGAATTGACATTTTGAGCAGTAGATGTTATGTTGTTTATTCCAGATTGTTGGGGATTATATTGATGCCAATCCGGCATATTTCCACTGTAGCTCATTGTACATTATTTTGTTTTGATTACATAATTCTCTTTCTTCACTAAGATGTGTCCAGATATTTTTATATTACAGCAGGAAACTACCTGGGAAAACAAAATATTTATCTTTACAATGTGTGACTTGCACAGAAAATGATAAATTATTTTTTTAAAACTGTAAAATAAATAAAAAAATATCTCAACATATAATCTATGCAGTTATTTTTAAAACTGGATACACTTTACGTTTAATCAAATCATATTATTTCCTCACATATGTCAGTGACACTCAAAAGTTTCTTTTGAATAATTAAAATATTGCAGGAATAGTTGCAAAAAAATTAGAATAATTTAAATGTCAGAATCTTAATTACAAATTGTTTTTGTCTTTGTTAAAACACACACAACGCATACCTGAAAAAAATGACCTAGATATTTCTCTCACATCTTTTCAGCAAATACTTATGCTTATCAGTACGTGGCCAAATGTGCGTCTTCATTTATTACGCAAATAATCCCAATGTTATATCCGCGATGTCGCTTTGTCGCGCTGTGAAATCGAATGTTACGCGAATGATGTCGACGAAAACGTCAATTTGCCGAGTCGAAGCTGGCGGAAGACTGAAGCGAATCGAAGTTGGCGAATCTTTCGCGTAAACGATAAGTACACCCCTCTAGACTATATAACAGGTGACACCATGTTTGACGGAGCAGTGGCCATGTTACAGTTAGCCTAAATCGCGAAACAGCACGATGTTTATCTTCACTTGCGTTAGTATTACTGTCACTCGTTAGCGTGGCGTGGATTTCGCGCACGGGTAACGGTGCAATTTGCACGATCGCGTACCTGCCAGTGAAAATGTACCTTGCGGCTCGGACCTTGAAAGTTCTACGATTGACACACGGGTTCCGCGGATATCGCGCACCATCGCGTTATCATATATAATAAATGCCGACAGCGCGTAATCGCGCACATATATGCCAATATTCAGCGCGAGAAAACGCTTCGTCTCATCGTCGGAGAGCCAATCGCAAACAGCCGTACGCGTTACGCACGCATCAAGCTTACCTGCACATTAACATCGCTCACAACACGCACGCCATATTGGACACGACTGCTGCTTTACAAAAAAAAAAAAAAAAAAAAAAAAAA
>QVNW01001234.1:0-11611 GCA_014825475.1 Pseudomyrmex flavicornis | reverse complement strand
TGTGTGTGTGTGTGTGTGTGTGTGGTGTGTGGTGTGTCACATTCGTGCGTATAACGTACGATCCAATACATACATACGTATGTACATGTAGGTATTTGTAGATATGCGTTTGCATGTGCAATGCGTATGTACGTGATATGTATGCACGTACAGCAAATACTCAACATATAAAACTGCGACGCTAATCTTATACCTGGCTTAATATAGTCGTACTGCAAAACACTTGGCGTGCCGTTGACTTACAACGAGGCAATCACATAAAGAAAAGTCCCGTTATCAATTTCTAACACATTCCGTTTGCGCGCGCGAATTTTATTTTAGACCTTTAATTTAGAAAGACGCGCATGTTAATTAGTATTCAACTAGGGTTTTTAAATTATTTCTCCACTATAAATACGGGTATAAAAATATTTAGTCTCTGCACTTAATTAAAAGTTTCGATTTATTTATTATAAGGAATAGGATACACAACACTACCCTATATGTATACATAAATTACAATTACAGTAAATTTTATCTATTTCATAAAGTTAATTATTAACTATTATTGTTAATTAATTTATGCATAAATATTAAAACTGAGTAAATTCAAAAACATTGTACACATGTAAAAAATATACCAAAAATAGAAAAATCTACCGTCTTTCTAATATAGTATGTACGTACGCAAGCGCTTAACTTTCTTTTTGTATTGTTACGAAATAAATATGATTTGCATCATTGAAATCAACGAACTTTACGAGCCTTTGTATTTTTAGGAGAAAAATAGCTTTTTTTTTTAATATATAAAAGTGGTTATTGTGTGATATATATATATATACTAGTTGTAAACAATGAAAGTATGAAGTCGTAGACGGTATTAATATACAATGAGATCTATGTAACATAAAATATATATATATATGGATAAATAAATATATATATATATTTGTGTAGTTATTTTCTGGTGTAAAAAGTAGGGAAGTGTGTTTTTAGAAAAAGTAATTTTTACTGATTGCTCTATAAATTATAATATTTGATATTGTCCTCGATGGTCTTCAGAATATCTCAAGGATTTAAATTCAATTTGACAGCCTCTTGTCGTATCACAGAGATTAGTTCTTGATTTATTAAAAATATAAACCTCAATCCCGCAATCTATAAGAAACACGCAAAGAAATTGTGATCAGACTTGTTTACGATTTAAAATCATACTATGAATTACACATTTTGTACGTTTGGTACTTACCTCGATCACACTATTGTTATTTAGTTTCATTTTATTTCCAGCAAGAATTGGTCTGCTGTCCACAAAAATCGGTCGTTTCCCTTCGGACGACAAAAAGAAGTCTCCATTGTTCCTCAAACGGATGGTGCCTTGTCGACGTGAAACTTTCCAAGCTGGACCTTCCAAACTAAGATCCACATCGACAGTGTGATCTTTTGTGCAACGTCCCACACTTATCTACGTGAAGATATAAACAAGATGATTTGTTGTTACTTTCAAGTGAAAGTTTATGTATAGAACATGAAAACGTTCTATCTTACCTCTCTAGATCTCATGAGATATCTTACAAGCCTTCCCCGTAAAATGGCTAAGGTTTGATTATCAAAATCCGGAGGATTGATGCCAGTGACACTGTCAACAAGCACTTGCCATCTGCCAATCTCATTTTCCAATACTTTAATTTCTTTCTTATTCTTTCGATCTGCCGTTGCCAGTTCGGCATCAACCAAGTCATCTTTCGGTTCCATCAGTTCACTATCATTGATCATATCTTCGGCATCGGAGAAGCTCAGTACGTGTTCACCTCGCGGTAAAGTTTGCACTGTCTGATCCGGCAATAGATAATATTGCTTCATAAGCTGCCAATGACTATGCAATGCCTTTGCCGTTCTAGCGGGATAAAATGTGTGTGCATTTGCTTCGAGTAATTCTTGAAATACTTCCAGTGTTGGTTGAGAAGTCTAGCAGGACAACATATAAAATTATCAGCAATAATGTATATAATTGTTAAAATTAATAAGTAAATAATTTTTAAATCTTATATAAAAATAATATTGCTGATTTAACGCTAGTACTTACAGATTTGATAGTACCCAACAAATCCTCCTCAGCTTTGCTGTACAGAGTTCTAGCTTGTACACTGGCTATTAATTCAGGATGTAAATTGCGCATAGCTTGTACAGCTACACGTGAAACCGCACTATCATACAATAATGCGTACCATCGTTGCTGTATCTCTTGTAATGTAAAACGACACGAAAATTTTGTACCTCGGTGAACCTAAGTAAAACAAACAAAATTTCTTATTAAAATGAGAATTAAAAATTATTATTTCTCAGTATTAATGTGACAAAGAGAAACTTGTTAAAATAAGTACCATCCTCAAATCATTTGTTTGTTGTACACCAGTAATCAGCGCCAAATCATCGGCAGGTTTCCATCTTCCAAGATCTTTGGTAGCATTGATAGAATGAGAATGATTTTTGCTCTTTTTGTTTTTTCGTCCAGGATTCGAACTGGGTCTGGGTCTGCGATTGCATCTATCGGATTGCGCCAAAGTGGTCGGTATTGGTATCGTGGTAGGTAGCGTTTGCGTTGGCAGAACGTCTATAGGACTGGCAGATATGGATATTGTTCGCGATTTTGATGTTGATTTGATGCTTGTAGTGGGCGGTTGCAAATTGAACGTTGTCTCTACCACCTCATCGTCAAATTTTTTGCGTTTTATTGTGCGAGAGGAGCTTTAAATGTAAAGAGAAATATTAGTAAGATAAGAAAAAAATACATGTACATGAAAAGTCTAATTTGTGTACAGATACAACGCTATTTGATACTTTACCTTCTCCGTTTTGTTGCCAAAGCATCTAGAGTTGACGATTCAATAGGAATACCTAAGAAGCTGTCCGAATTGTGCGAAAGTCCGCTGTGATTGAGGCTAGTTGGGGTTGATATATCCATTGTTATATAAAATAAATGCGGGAAATGTATAATAAATACTATACGTCGGTTGGCCTCTCAATGATGATGACTTTGATGTATTTGCATAACTATACGGTGATTATCTTCTAAAACATTTATATTTTAAATTCACGTAATTATCATTCGGTGTATCGTTCCAATCAAAATATCGTGTTAATCAACACAGTTTAACGCGGAAAAAACTTTCCGTCAATATCTTCGACGACAAGTCAAAGTTCAATACAAAGCAAGTCGTAATAAATACACATACGTAACCTGAAGTGCGATGAAGATGGCAGTACATACGCGATTACAATCGAATAATCGATATAACAAAAATGTAGCATCACTTCGATTCGAGTAATCGAACACGTTACCATTGGTCAGCAGAGCTGAGCACTTCGTGTCTTTGATTGGTCTATTCCTCAGGATCTGAATAGTCCAATATTTTAAGAAGAGCACACGAAAAACTTTATAAGTTTATTAATCAGTAAGAAAATAAACCAATCACAGATCAGGATTCTCTCAAAGTTATCTGGGTTCGAATCGAGAAGAGAAACCGATGGAAACTCGTTTTGCGCACCTTCTCTTCCACGTCTCTTCCCATCCTATCACTACACTCTTCCCTCCCTTCTCATTTTCGCAATTTCTGCGTCGGTACTTCGCCGATATCTTTGACTTATGCTAATTCACTTTGCCGTTCAGAGACGAAGCAGCAAGAGCTTCTAACAGTTTCATTCTTTGCGAATATCACTCATCCAGACGCAACATACGAAGATGTTGCTTTACGCAACCGTTAATTGCAATCAAGATTACAACAAGTTTTTCTACTCAAACGTATGCCACATCTGCAAGGCATTCGGTAGCAGCTTCGAAAAAAATAAGTTGAAGGCGTGTGGTGGATGCAAAATGATCTTCTATTGCTGCCGAGATCATCAGAAGGTACACTGGGCGATGCACAAAGATTTCTGCATGGCTGTAAAAGACGTACGTGAGGCTTGCACCGAGGAATTATCCGCGGCTCAAGGAGAGAAGGCTAGGATGAAGCTTTTACAACAAAAGGTGACATCGAGATTGAAACGTAAGTTGAAGATATACGAAATACAGATGTTCAAATACGCGAAAATGTGTCGATATTGCGGCGAAGCGAATGACGAATTGCAAGACTGTTCGGAATGTTTATCCGTGAGCTTCTGCAAAAACCACGAAAACAAACACGAAAAGGACGCCTGTTCTCAGTATCGAAAGACCTTTATGTCAGAAATGGCACTGACTATAAACAAAGAACGTTTTCATTGGACATATATAAATTTTGCTAACTCTTGCCATGTGGATCAAGACATGGAAAAGTTTCTAAAGACTTTTAATGATGAACAGGAGTCTGAGGATGAAGTCATGCGTTTGTTATATACAATGGAGCAGTCAAGACATTTCACAAGAGTACTGTCGATATATAAAGGATTGAAAACATTAGGATATAAAGAAGACACGGAAAAATTAGTATTTCATTGTATAGGTGCGATAAAAGACAAAGAGTTTAGAATCGAGGAGACTTTTGAAGTTCTGTTTCACTTGTTTCCTTTCCTACGATTCATACAACTTGTACTGATAGGACCGCAATTAACAGGTAGCTGTGAGATCACACAAAAGTTTTTGTGCATTCCTTGTCGTCGAGAAGCCAAGGAATTTTATATACAATATTGCGAAATGACATACTGCGAATATATAGAACAACAAAGAAATATGGTGGAAGCAGATTACATTGTAGGATTTAACTGTCGCTTTCACGAGTATGATATCGGAGAAGAAGAAGAAACATGGGCGCGATCTATTAAGATATTAGGATCTAGTAAAATAGATAAACCAGTAATTTTAACATGTCACTCACAATTTGAAGCTAAGTTAACTATTGAGAGGATAAATTTAGTCTTAAATAAAGAGATAGCATATACTTATTGCGAGAAGAATCCATTTGCTGCTTTGACATCGTCTAGAGAGTACGAATTTGAATTTGAGGATGACTCTACTGACAAGCAGTTAAAAGAAATAGACTATTATCCTGTATATTACGAAAATGAATATTTACTCACTTACAAGACTCTGTGTCAATGAGCAGATTTTTGCTTTTTTTTTTTTTTAATGATAACAATTGATATTTAATGTGTGTAATCTTCATATTTTTATATTTTTAATTTTATATTCAAGAATACTATTGGATCTGTTTGTGTTGCTTACAGTTTTTGGACCTTGTTTTGTTTTCTTCTTATCAAAGTACAAATATACATCTACCTCAATATATATCTACCTCATATCAAAAAATGGAGGCACATAAACAGACTCATTTATTCATAACAAAAAAGATTGACTATTGTAACAATACATGATTTGTTATTGATGAGTGTAACATGATATTTAATAATATATTTGCAATGTATTTCTTGTATATGATGTGATTATTTCTAATATTTTCCGTTGACCTGTTATTTCCATGATATTCTCTCACAAGATAATTTATATATAAAAACGAATGTATGAATATATACAGTTGTGTGTATGTATAGAGTAGATATGTTGACAATTTGTACAAAACAAAACGTTTATTTCGCAAAGGTGTTCGGAGCGTCCGCTACTGCGTCATTTTTGTTTTACATCTAATGAGAAATAAAGATAGAATGATATAATAGCGCGCTTCCCGAACGCATTGTGTTGACGTCTCGGTCGTGATAATGGCAATGAATTTCAGAACTCGGTCTCATACTAAGTTTCTTGTTCGGTTGTTGTTGGTCGTGTTTAGGCAGAATTGCTGAGTTTCTCTTCTCTATTTGAACCCAGTGTAGTCATTGCGTGACTCCCTTGTATATTCCCTGATATTCCCTATGTAAATTGCGAGAAAAAAAAATACATCCAGGGAGTCGAACCTCTAGTGTATTACACATGTCTATGGTACAAGCGGTGGGTCACGCTGGCACGCTTTCTTCGTACGTACAGTATGGCTCGTTTTACTCCGGTTGTATTTAGTGTCTCCACGTTTATGTGCCAGATTTTTCACTCGTCCGCAGGCATATCGCACGTTAAATAATCGCCGACAATCATGGATGAGGAATGGGGTACGTATCTCTCTCTCGAATCCTGATTATCGTATTTCGGTCGCACGAAATTTTCGGCGATACGTAATTTCATTAAGATGGACCTAATTTTAACCTCTTTCCCTTGTGCCGTCGCAGATGTCGAGAATGTCGAGAAATTTGACCTCGCGATGAGGTCGAACAAATGGGAAGGAGAGGACGAAGAAGAGGAAGTTAAGGTAATACAATCTTCTTCAAGTACGATCTTCGAGATTCTCGTAAATTCGCGATTCAACACTTAACCTATAACAATCACATGCTTCCACACCATGATTCTACGTCACCGCTAATTATGTATCCCTCGTAAATTCCAAAAATCTTTGTATTTCTCTTCAAGTAACATATCACACATCCATGAGCGTGACTGTGCAAAAGTATGAAGAATTAAAACTGTTATACACACATTCAGATAATACATGTGTATTTGAAAGAGAGATATATGAAATACATATTTTAAGACACAAGTAAAGATATATCTATACATATTAGTTATTGTATATTAACAGTTATATTTTAAAGTACACAGTTTTTATAATTAATTTTGATACTAAATTAAATAAACACTTATATAAGAAATATATAAATGTTTTTATATGAGAGAAAATATGTATTGATTTAAGTGTAAAATATATCATTTAAATCTACATATTTTATGTGTGCATGTACACATGCATATATATATATACACACACATATATATACATATACATATATACATACATCCATTTAATCAAAGATTATTTTTTTAATATAAATGTAATAATAATCTAAACATGCAGGATAGTTGGGAAGATGTTGAAGAAGAGAAAAAAGATATAGAAAAACCTGCAGAAGTACCGAAAGCTAAGCCAAAACCAAAAAAAGCACTGCAGGAAAGAATTGAGGAACGTGAGGTTAGTTTTAATTGTTTAATTCTTTATCTTAGAAAAATATATTACAATTGAACAATTTTATTTATATCTTTGTAAAAATTATGCACACTTCAGAAAAAGGCGAAAGAAGAAGCCGAAAGAAAAGCAAAAGAGAAAGAAGAAATACTTACTCCAGAAGAAAGGAGAATTGAAATGTTAAGACGCCAAAGGTTGCAAGAAGAGGCAGATCTCAGGCTGGCAATGGAAACTTTTGGTTTGTCAAATCTAGTTGACTTTAGTGATCGCAAAACACACAAAAAAGATAAAAAATGATTTTTTCATAATTAATCTCAGGAATAGTTTATATTTTAGTTTGATAATTATCTGTGCATTTAAATAAGCATAATTGTTATCTGAAAACTAAAGTTTTTTTTATTATATATTAGATTTTAGATATTTTTCACTATATATTAATTTAATTAATTTTTTTTAAACAGTTTTATGAAGTACTATTTTTTAAAATACATATGTGTGTGTGTGAGTGTGTATGTGTACGTGTAAATATACATATACGTATAAACATGTGCACACACAGTTACATTGCCATAAGCACATATTGTCATATGTTTAAGCTAAGTTAAGACTTTCTAAGATTGCATAATCATTGCTTTACAACAATATTATTTTTACATGTGTGTATGTGATATTTAAAAAATTAACAAATATTAATACAACTAACTATTTGTGACAATGATATGCTGGATAAAGTGTCATGTTTTGCATATAAATTATTCAGTATTGTTATAAGAGAATTATTACAAAGAAAGAGAAGTATTATTGTAGAAAAAATACTAAACAAACACAAGATGTGTAAATGTGTTTAAAATATATTTTTATTAACATTAAGATTGTGGCATATAATAGCTTTATATAATTAGAATTATAGCCACACAAATTTTTTTCTCATACTTGATTTGACAGGAACTCTATCCGACAGGGACAGATAGAGAAAGAGAAAGAAATAACATATATGCAAATTTTAAATTTATTGCAAACTATATTTAAAAATCTATTATATATAGATGTGTTGTTGTATTTTAATAAAAGTTGCTATTCTGTGCAAATTATTGTGTTTGCATCAGTTTTTGAAACCTCATTCGTTATCTGTCTCCTGTACCGTTCCTGAGCAACTCTTCTGATGCATATATGATCGATATATAAAAGAATGTATAAAATATGTGTAGTCAAGTGTACAATCACTACACAAAATATAGAACAATTCGTTATAGTTACAATATAATTTAAGTACACATTTCTCTCTGTAGTTTTATTAATTTTATTACATGGTATATATGTAATATATGCATATATTGCATATATAACATACAATGTTGATAATTTTTTATAAAATATTTTTGTCTACATCATACACACACACACACACACACACACACACACACACACATATATATATATATATATATATTAATACTTCAAAGTATTAAACATATTGCTTTATATAAATATATATTATTAAAATGTATTAAAAATCGTAATATACATGTTAATTGACAATATCTCACGTTTGCAGGTGTAACGGAAGGTGTAACGTCTAATGAATCGCTTGATGTAATGGTGCCAGACACAAAAGAAGAATTCGAGCGATTTGGTGCAGTACTTTCGCAAAAAATTAATCAATTCAATAAACACTCGGAATTTCCATCGTTTGCAGAAGAGCTTATAAAATCTATTGCTCTCACTTGTTAGTAATTAATCGAACTTTTAAGAAATAATGATAAAATTTGTATACAATAAGCAGAGAGATGTGAGAGCAGTCTTACATTTGTTATTTTCTTGTTTCAGTATCATCGAATCACTTGAAGAAAGTGAAAACTATTATTGATAATCTACTTATAGAAAAGCAAAAAATAGAGAAAGGAGAAAAAGCGAAAAAAACTAAAGGAAAAGGCAAGGCCAAACTCAAAATCGAAGGTGACAACACCTTGTTAAGCGAATACGGTGACTATGTATATGACGATTATGACGATTTTATGTAGCGACTTTTCATATATTCATACATTCTAGTCGCCTAAATAACACACAGAAGAATATTAAGTTGCAGATTTATATACAAAGAGACTTTATATTTGTATTTTCTGCATATTCAATTGTAATCAGAGAATGTACAATGATTTAATCTATAATTCACAACAATGTCTAATTCACGAAAAAAAATAGAAAAAACAACACAGGATAAAAAAATAGAGAAAGCTAGCAATTATAATAATATTAAGCAAAACTGCTTTAAAAAAACCTTACCATGTGGCAATATAGTGCTCTACAGTTATTTACATTTTTGTAGAACAGTTGAATGTTCTACAAGACTACCGTGTTGAGTTTTGCGGATTTTTGTCCGTGAGTCTGTCGTTGTATCATCAAATCTTTTTTGTTTTGATATTACTATCAAGAATTGATTTTAACTTGGGGAAAGATAAAAAATGTCATAATATTCATGTGACTTTAGTTTACTACACTTGTCCATTTTTATTAACATTGGATACACAGAAGTGGATAAAATTACGTTATACAGTCTGTAATCGCATACCAAGCTGTTAAAAAAAAAAAAAATAACTCATCTTTATACATATATATATATGTATGTATGTATGTATGCATGTGTGTATATTTTGTATATGTATGTATGTATGTATGTATATATATAAAGCTGTCTTCTACAGATAAAATGTAATTATGGTACACGGAAGTTTTATATATTACAGCTTATATACACATATATGTACACACATACATAGATACATATGCAATACACATACTTTTATTGAAGATCAATTACCTACAAGTTGGTTTTGAAAAGAGTATATTCCTAAATAAAGGTTGATTATAAATTATCTCTGTTTTCTGTATAACTCTTATTTGTAAACTAATACATTTAATTGTTTTTGTATTACAAAAAGGTTGCGCTTTGATTTTGTATAACTCAGGTTTACTTAGTTATTACTCCTATTTTTGTCTTATTAGGTAAAGTTTAAGGCCGGTATTCAGAAGTGGATTTTATATTTAAGATCGTTATTAGTGATCAGATGTTCTGATTGCTCTCCGTAATCAATAGAACGGCTGGTACAGCATTCTTAAACTCAAGACAATCTTAAATATAAATTAAACTGAATATCGATTTCAGTCGCAATATTAGTATAAATTACGAATGCGCTTGATTGCTCGGAAGCATTATTTTGGATATTTTGTCTTTATTCTTCATTAAATTTAGATAAAGACAGAATGATGCTTCGAGCATTTGCAGCATGACTTGGATCCTATCCTTATCGAGATCAAACATAACCTGTATGCATATGTTTTCAATGTGTTTCATTTTCTTTTTATAAGAATTGATAGTTAATATGTAAACTTGTCATTTTAAAAAATCGAGTTTTTTTCTAGCTAATCTTAATTTGAGTTGCGTACGTGATCTGTATACAAAAGTGGCAATAATACTGAGGTAAATATCTGCTACTTAACTGTGTATACAATCCACAGATTTTTAGAAACTTTACAACTACATTGTGCTATACTCTTACAGATTTATGTTTAATTTTATGTTTAATTTTTTCGATTTCAGTAAGAACTTTTTAATTTAGGAAATGGCAATAACTTTACGTCTACTAGTTCGTAACATAAATAAAACATTTTACCACAGTGGCTCAAATGGCTCGAAACAAGTTATTTCAAATTTAAATACAGAAGAATCCGATAAAAACGTAACAAAAGATTGGAAAATAGAATTGCACAACACCATGAAGGTTTTCCCAAATTTTATTAGTGAAAAAGAGGAAGATATTTTGATACAAGAAGTAGATCCCTACATGAAAAGACTACGTTACGAGTTTTCACACTGGGACAATGTTAGTAAATTGATATTGATTGATATATGTATATTGTTTAAAGAAATGCATAATTTATCATCTTTCTCTTTGTTTTGTAGGCGATACATGGTTACAGGGAAACAGAATGGAAAAACTGGAGCAACGATAGCTCAAAGATTCTTGATAAAGTTCGTAGAAAAGCATTTCCACCAGATATGGAACAGCTTCCACTTGTGCACATATTAGATTTAGCTGCCGAAGGATGGATAAAGCCACATGTCGACAGTATAAGGGTATTATTAAAATTTTTTTATTTTAAAATTTTATATTCTTTTATATTAATTTTATATATTATTTTTTTTAATGATTTATATATAGTTTTGTGGGAGCATTATTGCGGGATTAAGTTTGCTGAGCGACAGTGTAATGAGACTAACGATGGAAGGACACGAGAAAGAATATACTGAATGCTTTCTGCTACCAAGAAGATCGTTATATATTATGAGGTTGAAGTTTATTTATGACTTTGTTATAGTCTCTTCTCTTACATTACACGCAAGTACTTATATATCTGTAAATTTCTTGTAGTGGCACTGCAAGGTACAAGTACAATCATGAAATTCTTAAGTCGGAAGAATCATATTTTGAAGGACGACATATACCAAAAAGTAGACGTATTTCTATAATATGTAGATTAGAACCTGATCCTGAAATTAACTAAAACTTAAAGCCTCGTCTACAATAGTCGCACAGGCTGTGTCGCATGTCGTAAGTAATAATGTCGCAGAAAAAGTTGTCGCATGTCGTAAGAGT
>QVNW01001233.1:0-32588 GCA_014825475.1 Pseudomyrmex flavicornis | reverse complement strand
AGATCTTGTTCCGCAGTGTACAGCTATAACGATAAGTTTATTGGATTATCGCATTGTTGCACTTAACCCGTCCAATTCCGTCCAATTGACTCGATACACCCACGCTTCTCTTCTCTTATGACTCGCGGGAAGTAGCAGACTGTTTGCGTCGCCGCGACGCTTTATTCACATTCCGAATTGCTGAATCACTCGAAACGCATCTTCCGGGTTGGTCTTTTGGGAGTTCGCAAACTGATGCGTAGAGAATCTTCGAGGAACGAAAGAGAAACTCGCGGAAGTACATAAATAATATCTGCGTTCACGAAACGCTATACTTGAGTCGCATGTCGCATTTAACTAGAAATATTTTGTTTAAATGAATTATACGCTATTAAAGAAATGTGTAATGTTTTTCTGTATATTATAACAACAATGCGCTAATTATCAGTATTATTATAATTATTATTAAGTGTAGATAACCAATAAGTTTTGCTCACTAAACATTTGTATTGAGAAAAATAATTTAAATGATCATCACATAAGACAAAAAACTTCTTTTAACAAAAAAAATTAAGTCACTTAATAAAACTGGGAAATACTTGTCACTAACAAAAAAAACTAATAGTCTTTGTATTAAGAGCTATATAAGTGAGGGTGTCACATATCCAGCGGCGCTAAACGGAAGCAGCCGGCCGTGGGAAAAAAAGGGTCCCGTAGCAGATTGAAGGTCGGCGACGACGTCGTCGCGTGCAAGATTAGCGTATTAGTTTATACTAGGTTATACGTTATGTCATATAAACGACCGTACATAGAGACAGAACCACAAGCTCGTACACGCATCGTCGTTGAATATATATTTCATCGAAATAAACATTCGGAGTTTATGATGATCGGAGCATTTAGTATAAAAAACATGCAAAAATATCATACTGTCCGACATACACACGCGGCAAAAAGAATTCGTCAAGAAATCAACTTGTAATGTGAAATCTGCCGGAATTTTTAATTTTGTGCCGTATGACAATTAAAACTTCTGAATGTCTTGCGACAACATAAAGCAATCGGATTTTATAATCGAGGTCTAAAAATAACAGAAGAACTCTTCCTGTAGATCATTTACGAAACGAGCGCGTGTGATAGATACGATCGTTTTGATGACGGCGCGTGTATTGATCACATAGTTGACAATTGGCCAAATAGTCAATGTATTGCGACAAGTCGGTCGATCTCGTGAGATCCGAATCGGTCTGACTCCGATGCAGCGTTTATCATCACGGATGTGATCATTTTTCAGAAGAGCGTCGCGTTATTTCATAAGTAATTTTCACAAGTATCTTTCGCACATGCTGACAACGTTCAAATGATCTAAAATATTTTTTTCGAAGTTAAGTTTTTATCTATTTTTTTATACCTTTGTTGGCTGACTATCCGATTCCTAACAGTCATCAACATGTGCTAGTCAATGTTGCCGGCCAACAAACCCGGGCGCTTGAGATGAAATTTTTTGTTAGCCTACTTTGTTGGAAGCCAATATAAACGGGTCAGAAACTGACATCGTTGGAATATGCTTCGAGTTGAACAAATCGCTTCCTATAAGTGTCGGTCATATGGTGCGTGACACGTTTGTTGTGCGGTAATGGTACGATTGAACAGTTATATTCTCAAAAACATACGTTTTCTTTCGCAGAACATCTCTTGTATTATCTGTCATCTTCTCGACGATATCGGATTCTTTTGTCAATTCGGAGTTGATGATCGCGCGAGGTGGACGACCGCATAATAGTCAGTCAGAGAAATTCCAATGTCACGACATGGTACGTATGCGGAACCGAACCGTTGTTGAGACTCGCGAATCGTTAACCTTCGTAGTGGCGCGCTGTCATCATCGTTCTGTCTGTCGTTACGGTGATCATAGTGAACGCGGCCGTATCACGCGAGTAAATAAGATTTTTATGCGATGGTAAATATTACGAGAGAACAAGGTTCCGATTGTTAAGCCACTCGATAGATCCGTGTAAGGTAAAGTTCTCTTTCTTGTTAAAACATTTTAAAACAATAATTGTATTACCAGAATTGCGATCACAGCTAAAAATCTTAGATACTTCGCCTCAAGAGCGTAAATAAATAAAACATTTAAAATTCAAAATTCACAGTTAAAACGCGATGTAACAAAATTGTAACTTGAAGTTATTTATCGATGTACTTAAATATTGAAAATGGAAAACTTGTGAGAAGAAGTTTAAACGAAATCGAAGTTAACTAAGAAAAAAAAGAACTCCATTCATAAGTTGTGCGCGGAAGAAAGAGCGTCTGTTGCGAAAACCGTATCGTAAATCAAGACAAACTAAATATAGCGGCTTTGATCGGCAACGTAGTAATTACCGTAGGAGCCGCGAAGTACTTAACTCGGCGGCGTTTAATAAATTTTAAAAGAAGATAAGTAAAGAAAGAGTACCTTGAACCGCCATCGTTCATCTTGCTCTCGTCGCTTTGATCGTCGCGAAATGACTTTATCTCGCGCGATGGCCGCGCACGGAAGCTCCACTGATCTCGCGCGCGAGTTGCACCGATGCAGCATCATGCGCGCATCACTGCACTCTCTCGGGATCAAGCGGTCCGCAGAGATACGAACGATTTAAGCCAGACGGAACGCACTCATGCCGCTCGTCGATAAAACGTTCAATCACGGTCGCTGACCCGGAGTTTATTAATTCCTCTAACGCACTTCGAAAAGTTCTTTGTATTTTAATTTTATTATAGTAGGCATCAGTCCGAATACGTTATTAGTGATTAATTTATACTGACCACATTCAGACTAGTTCGTAGAAAATCATAATCAAAATATTTCAAGTTTTTACCAGACAAAACTCAGCTGTTATTTTCTGATCTTTTTAGTTATAAATGTATAGCTAATTTCTGATTAATTTATAGTCACTTCATCCAAGTTTTTTGGTCAGAAAATAATGACCACAGAATGTGTCAAATTTTTACTAGATACAAATTAGCCAGCTTTTGCTATTCTATTTAACTTGAGTAACTAGTTTTTAATCAGTTTTTGACTAAAAAATATTGACTAGAATTTTTCAAGTTCCTCTAAGCAAAAACTAGTCAGCGTTTATTCTTCGGTCTGATTTAGGTTAAATGCTGTCTAAGATTTGATCAGGAAATACTGTTTTGACACCGACAAAAACTTTATAAAAACCTTTTCTTTCAAGAACTATCCAGTTTTGTAATAAAATGTAATTTTCTATCCTGTTGCGCAGTTGTTTGTCGAATAAAACTGAAATAAGAAAAGACCAGTTTCTGCCCAGGTTTTTTCCGAATACGTTTCTATTAGGATTGTGAAAGGCGATTACAATCGCATCTTGCGACAGTATACTGTCGGCAGTATACGTCTTTTTCCGCGCGATCCTGCCGGATTAATCCTGCAGGCGCGCATTATTAGCATGTTTCACCGGTTCTCGAGAAGATCGCAGAAAATCGCGATACAACAGCCTAAACTCGTCAACTCGTTAAGTCGCCTTACTCGATTTAGCGTGCATCCTGATTTCTAGAAAATCCGACAAGACCGGCCGCACGACCAACCGCAACGAGGGGTTGAAATCGGATATCTGCTGATTATGCGATGACTTGTTACGTGCTCGCGTGTAACGAGAAATAATGCGTATACAGTGTGTGCCGCGCGATATAATGCGGAACTTGTTAAGAAGCTGTGATAAATAGTAAACATTGATCTTGGAATTAATTTCACGGATATTGTCAAGATTTCTTTCAACATTTCTTGAAACAAGAAACCTTACTTTTAATCGCGATAAGATCGATTTATCTGTTGATACATAAATCTTAAAGATAAATTGTGGATTTATTTCTAACTATTTATCATCTGTGTATTATAAATGTTAAGGATAAAAAAAAAATGATAAAAGATGGTAGGAAAACAAAGAGATAAGAATATAAGAAGATAAAGAAGCATTACAGACTTTGCGTATTTGCGACATAATGTCACTTTAAAAGACACCGTAAGCCTTGTGGCGAAGGTTCTCGCGTGACGTCAGGGACCACCCTATATATGCACGTAATCCTGTCGTCGCAGGACGCGACTGCGACGAGCAAGATGAGGTCTCTCTCGTATTACGGTTCGTTGATACTACAGTTACGTTAATGTTCGCGACAGAAGGAAGTCGAAGAGACGCGGAAGATGCGAGATCATAAAGAGAGCGATCATTACGATGTCTTCCACGTCCTACGTGTAAGCTTCTTCCTCGTTCGCCGAGGGAACGAGGCGGATTATCACGTTGCCGTAATTAATCGGCCTGAGTTTTCTATTCTGCACAGGATATACACGAACTGGAACGCTAATCAGCTCGCGCATTGTGGAGATGATAGCTTCTTTTATATAATTATCTTCTTTCGCATACTCGTTTTCTGTCACAAAAAAGTCCGAAATAATAAAAACTTACATACATTAATGTAATCGTAATCTGCGTATCTTTTTATCAAATTTTATATCTCATTTTGTTCATTAATAGTAAATCGCGCGTGATAATCGATTAAAATTTGTGCGTATGAAAATCTATAAATAGAAGTTTTGTAACCGCGTGTTTCTGCATTCTGGAATTCTCGTATCAATGAAATTCACGATTTCGTACTATGTCCGATTTATGTGTTTGAAGATTCTCTCGTAGTTAAGAATAACACACGCAGATGCGATGATCGCACTCGTGATCTTTATCGCCGGATCTATATAAATCCGTGAACCGTAGCGCTAACGTGCTTGCGCTTGGCAATGCGAATTCGCGGGACAACGGCGTCGTTAAAGTCAATTTTCGAGTTTCCGTTACACTGACGCGTAATGACGGTGCTTAAACGAAATAAAGGTCGAATTTTCGAAAATATGTACCTATAAAATATCAAGATATACGACTTCTCAAATGTGCAGGGAAAGTAAGAAAACGGTTGTAAAATTTGTTGCTTAAAATAAATACATTAATTGTTTTCGTCGCTTTAATTATAACTGTGCAATAAAGCTCGCTCTTTTAGACCACCGTGCGATGCTCTGCTCTATTAAACGGGGACACAACGAGGAAGACGCGAATAACGGCATCGCGCGCGCGCGCAAGTTCCGGCTCCGATCTTCGAGAGAGCCGGAGGCTCCTCAGAAAATCTCCGCGGAGTGCATACTTGACTCCAGCAGGAAGTCACGTCGGCGGAAATCGCGTCGCGAGTTAACGTTATATCTCTACTAGAGTCGTGCCGGAAGCCACGGAAAAAAAAAAAGAAAGAGAGAGAATAGCGGGACAGACGGACGCGATATAATTGAGGATTATTTCGTTCTTAATCGTCTAAGTGCAAGACGTGTCGCGCTACTCGTTCTCGTGTTATTAATGCCTATATCTGGTGAGAAAATTTATCTCGACACTCAGGTGTCGGTGAATGTCTAATTAAACCAAATTGACGTCTAGATGGGAAATTAATTGGCAGCGTCTTTAAATTTATGCGCGTCTTCTCCGTGCGCTTCACTCGCGACCTTTTCATCAATCACACAGATTATCACGCAATCTAAAATCATAATTGACTTTTTTACGGCCGAAAAGTTTTTTTACATTTGATGTTATTATTAAACATCATAGCTTGACATTTGAGCGTGAAACTTAATTTCCGTCCTGAAGTCTCGTTTGACATTATTGGGTCGATTGCGCATTGATTGCGAAATCAACCTACGTTGTTTCCACACGCGCGTGGTTGAATTTGTCGGAATTCATTAACTTTGTGACGTCCGACGAATTTTCATCGGAAAAGCTCGGCTCCATAGCGCATTTATCGATTGTCGTCGCGAACCTTATAAAGCATCGTTCCGTTTTCTCGCCTAGGGATAGTGGCAAGCTTGGGAGATAACGAGCGCCAGCAGAGCGACTTCGTTGTAATTACTGTGTCGGATTAGATTAGATGGCAGGATAATTGGATCACGACGACCGTCGATAGTGCTACACGGTCTCTAATACGAGTGCACTCTCTCGCACGGCTCTCAAGAGCTCTCTATGTGGCAGTAAATGTCAGTTTTTTCAACGACAAGCGAGATCGCGGCAATGAAAGTCGGAGCGAGAGCCACAGGCCGGCCCTTCCTACGCGCGACGGCTTTATAATATATTGACTATTTCTGGACTCACGTTAGCTCGTGAATCAACTTTGCGGTTGAAAATTTAGTATACGCGCACACACGCGCTCGCGTCCGCTCGAGCGGAAGTGCATAGGTGCGCAAAGGTTGTGCCTAACGAAGAGTGGCGATATATTTCACGAGAAAGATATCTTGCTTTTCTAAGAAAAGCAAATGAGAAGATAGGTTCTTTCTGCAAAATCATATTTCACGTTTGCTTTGCGTATGGGTACTTGAATAAATGTTCAATCCAAGATGTAACATCTTCATACTTCTCCACAACTTGTTTTTGTGGAGAAGTATTTTTGTGTGTTTAAAGAACGATTTAAGAATTCTGTACAGATATCGAGATATAAATATCTTAAATCTTGAACATTTAAAACGTTATTTTTTGTGTATTTTTCTCAATTTCTCCTAATAATTGATTGCGTGATTTACTCGAGCGAAAAGCGGAGGCGGATAAGAAAGAGCGAACGCGTAATCAGATGTTGACGTCATCGCGATGATTTCATCCGCGTTTTCAATGCACGTGTCGTGAAATCGCGTTTGTGAGCAGAAACATAATCGTTGAACGAGAGAGTTTACTGTAGGTATATCAGACTAACTTGCAATGTCCACGTTCGAATGCAACAACATTCGAATAATATATACATGTGATAATAATGTAATCAGGCAACTAAATTCGAAGAACAGATTAAAGATGCGCACACCGGAGCAATTGATAGATTGAATATGATGTTTGCGTAAATATAATCGGTGCGTTTCACGCCGTTTCTCCGCTCGATAAAAATACACAACATGACGACCGAAGAGCATCTGGTAACCAGACAAATAGGTATTCGGATAAACGTTTTCTCGTTGAACACGCTGGTCGAGATGATGTCATCAAACCCATCGGCAAATACGCGATCGTTTCGCACACGCGAGCTTTTCGTAATATTTGTATGTACTGACTATAATCGTCCGAAAAATGACGTCATTTTACCGTTGTAAATCGTTACATTTCTGCAAAATCGCTCTTACATATATGCAACAAGAATTCTTATCAATTCGATCTTTTTTTATCTATATCTTATAAAATCGGTATTGTTGTATCTGTTTTTCATTACAATGAAAACAATGAATATTATTGAGATAGTAATAGTAATAGAAACTAGTAATAGTAATAGAATAGTAACTTTCTAAACGTATCGTGAATTTATATGCAAACGTGAAATAACATATGATAACGTAACGTAACGTATTTTAACATTATGACATTGATGCGTAATAATATATATCATTTATGTAAAATTTAAATAACTAAAAACGTATATTTACATAATACAGAGATAAAAAGATATGTTCACGTGTAAAGTTACACGATTTTTATATTGCACTATTAATGATGTAATATTTACACTTATTATTCATTTAAAATGTGTACATTTTGTTTTTATCGTGTGGGATCAAAACGTCTGAACACATTTCAAAATAAAGAATAGGTATTATTTCACACTACTATTCTGTGCTTTTTGGCACTCTGTGCATTGACTGTCTTTGAATTAAATTAAATTTTTCAAGTCTCCAAACGTTTGTTCTCTTCACGTTATTTCGTCTCAACCACTAACCGATGTGCTATATTATGTATACGTTTTATACGTTCGATATTTTGTAAACATTTTGGATATCAGCGAGAGCAGATTTATCACGAGCTGCCTTCGTCTACATTTATGCGAACAGCAGCAGCAGGATTTATTCTGCTCTCGAAGCGAAGCTTGTTTCGATCATGCAGCACGAGGATGATGCCGCGCTGTGTGCGAGTGCAACAGAGGATGGCAGCGGGACATGCAAATTTATCAATTTAGCGCTCCGGCGTACTCAAGCGTATTGCATCATTGCGCCGTAATCGCGGCGGAACCGGCCGCCATCGTTGTGCATAATTCGTCGTCGTGTTACTTAATTCTCGCATGCACAAAATGAATGAACGGAACTGGGTCAATACAATAATAATAACAATAATAGTGTGTTTTTGTTAACAATAAACATACTATTATTGTTATTATTAATTGTGCAGATCGTACACGGCTCTCTTAATGTTGAACTAGATATAAGAAGGGAATAACAAGGCACGTAAGAACCAAACGCTAGATGTACGCGCGAAATATTTTTTAAAATGTCAATATATATTATATTAATATATATTATGATTCGAATTAAATTCAATTCGAAAATCTATATCGGATAGTTTGATTTGCATTTTGTATATAGAAACAAACTCTATTTTTATTATAACGTATATTTTTTTACGTATATTCTTCTTTTTCTTTCAGTTTGTAAAATTGTGACTATAAATATTGTCAGCAAAAATATGTTACACAACAGAAACCATACATTTATACTCAGTTATCTTTAATATAATATAAGTTATCTTTGCATCAGTTGAGAAGGTACAGTTGTGAAAATTGATAAACGCAAAATAAATCAAGCATCTTCTTTCGTCGAAAAAAAATGATAGTCGAGAGAATAGCCGTTTGTCTCGTCGAGAAAAATTAGTCGTGCGTTTGCCTCTACAACATAACCTTGGCTGTGCAAGGTGAGGTGACTCACGCAGGTGATAAGCGAAATCATGAGTTATATACCTCACGTAGCTTCAGTCGGCTCGTCGTACGTTAGTGGTAATCGAGCGAGCAGGACTCTTTAATTTTCCTATGCACTACGGGGTTCGAACCGACCTCGTACGTCACGTACGTGGTTTTCTTATCACACGCGCAGCCTTAGAGATATCGGCTCATCAAGTCTTAAGTCACTCTTATCGGATTATTGGACGCGTGCGATATTGAACATGGCTTCTTATCGTCAATTGTACTTTGTGCATCTGTATAATAAGATTATATGCGATAGCTCGCAAAAATCATCAAAGAAATATTATTAGAGTGTGAATTACACAATGTTTTTATGTTGAATTAATATTAATCAATTTTAATTATTGTAATTTATAAAGTATTTATCACCGAAAACTCGAATAGTTTTGACTACTATTTCGTCAAATCACGGGTAACTTCTTTCTCTCCGAAGCGAATCTCTCCTCAGGGTGGGTCATATTATTCGTATGTCGGCGCACACATGTCGGTGTTCGAGAAGTCATTGCCCTCTCGGTGCGTCCTCGGGTTCTCACGCCCGCGTATGCGTGATGTCACCTGTCCGCAAAAAAAAACAGGTGCTCATTCAAGCGGGAGACGAGATCGTTTTCTCTCCTCGTTTCCCTCGTTTCCCTCTTTTTTCTTGGTTTGAAGGAAAAAACCACGTCGCCGTACTTCGTGCCGTAAACGTCCTCTTCATTCTCAAGTAATAGGCTATTCAGCGAACGTTTCATCGTTACTAGACCAATATCTAGCTCTTTCAGACTATAGATATGGGCGGTATTCATAAGTCAGACGATGTATGAGTTGTAGCGCTCAACATAGGATATTAAATCTTTTTCAAACTGTAATATATATATGTTTTTAATTGCATAGATTTTACTTCAGTAACTGCAAGACACAACTTTTTTTTATTTGTGTTACTTTATAAAGCGCCTAAACAGCGATTTACGATAGAACAGAGACAGAAAGATTTTTTTTTCTACTTTAAATGACAGAAATAATTTTGTATATAAATTTTACATATAGTTTTTATAAAATTTTTTAGTAATATTACCCACACTAAAATTTATATTAAAAACATAATTTTAAACATTTATACGAGTCGAACGATAATCGAAATTTCTATTTCAGATAGTCCCGATGCTGCTACATCAACAGGATATTCTAGACATCCTTGCCTCGAGTGCTTCTTGGCACAAACGTGAGTACGTTAAGTTTACATATTTTCGCATTTTATCTAAAAGGTTTAATTTTCTCATACTTGAAACTTCCTGTGATACAATAATATAAAAATTTGCAATTTATGGTAGATACAAATTTGTTATCTCGATGACAATCTGTTTGGCGAGTTTTTGATCAAAAACTTTGTGACGCGACATTATAAAAAGAAAAATATAACAAGCAAAGTCGGTTAAAAGGTTAACCGCAAACTGGTCGTGGAAACAGTCGCGAATTTAGCTTCGAAATATCCGTGACCGTGATTTGCCGAAGGAAAATCGAGTCCGTTCCGGTGTTCGCAAAGTCGCGTAACGGGAGCGGATAAGAGCCGATTCAGCCGTGAAATTCTTCACGCACGAAAAGGCTCGGGGGGCCTTTAAACCAGACGGAGGTTTGCATGGGAAAAAAGCAGGTTGACTACCACGGTCAGTTCGGCTGCCATGATATTGTCGGCGTTTTGCCATGACGAACGTGCACTTATTTAATTTAGCCGCACGCAGCACAACGCGATCGAGCGTTTCGATTTTGCGGAAGACCGAGAAATGTTGCTAATTCGTGTATAATTTTAATCTCTTTTCTATACTCAAGCTATGCGGAACAAGTGGGCTTCAATTCCATATCTTGTGTTAAAAAGTTATTTTAAATAAATAAATAATTAGTTAGCTAAAATTGTTCAAGTGCAATTTGTAAAACATGTAGTTGATTTTTGTTCATAAAAATCGCGAGTAATTTCGATCCATCTTTGGTTTTAATAAAAGATAAGATCTTTTAGCGCGGGATTCATAGATTTATCTCGCGCATCTCGATGATCCAATTTCAAATTACAACTTGTAAGTTGTACTCGCAGAGAGATCTTATCTCTCTCAATCTAGTAGAACATTTTCTCTCCGCGCTGCAATGATCGCGCGCGCAGCATAGATACTTATGCCAAATTCTTACACATAGCTTCGAAATTTTTTTCAGAGATACTAAGAAACCGTTATGTATATAACCGTTATATATAATTATTTCATTATTTCCTTTGAAATCTCTTATCAATACATTAATTAATTCTTACTGAAGATGTATTCAGTAAAATAAAATAATTAGAGTTCTCTCACTTGTAGAAAAACATTACATAACAGTAACTATAATTTTAATTACATGTTCGACAAAACATGGAAAAAGTGCTCTTCCCGGAAAAAGCAATTAGAAGCGTAAAACTACTCTTGCATAGTCGACTCTCGATTATTTGACAATCTTAGCAACTCCTAATTTACTGCCGTGCAAAATCGACCGACTTTCGAGCGCCTCGCGCAAAAACTTGCAACTTCACCGCGATGTAACTTTAACGATAGGTCACGGGAGACCGTCGAGTAAAAATCCAACGTCAAATAGGATAGGAATTCACATCGCGTTGGAAACCGAGTGGGATAGGCAACACGCTCAGGCGTATGCTGCAAGATGCAGGGCGCTAGGATGGAAGATATATGTGCCTTCGGAGGACGATACGAACTCGGAATTGATATACGTCGCTCGGAGCATAGGATGCCCGTCTAGAACGAGTACGGAGAGCGAACGACTAGAACGGAGTGGAGTAGGCATAGCTATAGTCGGCCGTTTCCCTGTAACCTTTGCCTCGCTTTTGCGTCGCGCTCAGTTGCAGCCGAGCATTCTATGGCGCGCGAACGTTAACTCTCCACGATATTTTTCGCGTCGTCCTGTTTTGGAGTAACGAAAGTGTGATACGTACTCGCATCGAAAGTGCCATAATTAACAATCGCGTCATAAGTACCAGTGACGAAGATCCCGATATTTTAAAGTCGCTAAAAATGATAATACGATTAGTTTCTTTGTGTTAATCTTTGAGCGACTAACAAACGTAACGAACGACAAAACGGTGCGTTACTGTAAGCAGCGACCTGCTCAAATAATTTTACGTACTACGAACGCCAAAGCGGTGTCAAAGCGGTGAAATTACGCAGTCGGGGTGATCACTAAACGCAATTTATGCGCGGCGAGAGCCGCGAGAGTGACTCGGTTTGAGCGCGCAGGCGCCGGCGCGAGTGACAAGCGAACACGCTAATCGAAACGCGAGTCGCGCGAAAGCACACAGCCGCGCCGTGAGGTACCTACAAGCTTACGACGCGCGTGGCATACTCCAATGAGCCGACGTGTGAAATTACGCGCGCGGAAACAGCAGCGGACGCGACTAAGCGCGAACCGAGATTGAGCTTATACGAAGCGACGCGCGCGAGAGGTAAGTAGTTGCTGATGCGTGAAGTTTCATGCGTTGCAAGTGATAAAACCGCTTTAGAAACGCGAGTTTTTTTACACTTTTTGCACGGTGAGTCAACATCTGGATGAAGTACGAATCAGTGAAATAGATTTCGCGACATCTTCCCTACTTTTTGTAACGCTCGCAAGACAATCTCTAGACAACTAAAAATGATCGTATCGGTAGAAAAATAAACGTAATTTAATGCGCGAAACATTATCTGTTTTCTTCATCATCGTCGCGTTTCAAAGACGTAAATGTAGCTTGATTGACAACGTTCTCAATTTTCACGTGTCAGCATCTCCGTTTACATGTGAACTTTAGCAACCGCTCCTAATTGCTTTCTCAAACAGGAGTATTTGTTCTATGTTTTATTTGTCGACATTTATACATTTAGCGTTAAAATGTCTTTATCTACATTTTGTTTTTTTTAAATACGTGTGTATTTTATCAAGTTTTCAGTTTAATTAACGCGACTTTAACACGATGCGGCTTGCACGTGTATTTTTTTCTCACGCCTCAACATTTCTGTTTACAAGCTTTGCGTCGGTTAAGTTAATAAGACATTCGAGCTTTATCCAATATTCCTTAGTACGTTCTTCATTTTTATACGTCCGATATCACGCGCGCAGACTTTGTTGTCAAAGACGCGGCGGCGCCTAAAGATAGGAATACGACGTCGGGTCTATGTCAGTCAGTGACTATGTAAACGCATTTAAAGCAGATCGTTTCGCGAAGCGTTCCGCGATTGATCGCGAATTGTTTGTGTCAACGAACAAATCCGATACTTGCGCGGCGATGATGATGAGAATGATGATGATGACGCGCGTCCGGCGAAGACATACGCTGGTTTGACAGTAGACGGTTGACTTATCGCGCTAATAATAGTGTTCTATACACGTTCCGCTCTATACGCAGATTACAGGCGTCTGCGACACGCGTGACTTCGTAAAATCGCTTACCAGATATCGAACTGCGTCGCCGACTTAATCCTTTTAATATCCCAGGAACAATGCTCGCTATTGTTCGCTGTTCTCGTCGTAAGCTCAACAGAACCTATACTAGTGCTCTCGACAAGCTTTTTATTGAAAATATTTCTCAACAATATTTACTTTTTACAAATTTATTTTGGAGCATTGGCCAAGCCAGCTTTTACCGTCACGCTCTTGTTAACCGTGAACGATTTACTTTTTCATTTCCGACGACCCTTGATTGATCTCTTTTATGTCGCGCCTCGTATTTTTCTCGCCGTTGTCTCCAGTTAATGAACTTCCCGTCTTCTTCGGCGTCTTCTTATACTGAATTTCCTTTTTTTTTTTCGTGTCTGCTTTTGTATAGGTGAAGGAAAGAAGGACGATGTTATCGTACATGTTGCCAACGGAAGACAAGCCACCGCCCGGAGAACTCAGCAGTCAGCAGAACAATTACCGCGCGGCCGCGAAACTACAAAAGAACACCGCCGTGGTGAGCACGTCGCCTAGGAAACACGCGGATGCCACTAAAACGATGATCGTCTCCACCAGGATCGAGGATCCGGTCACCGGCCGGATCTCTCCGCATCCGGCGACGCAACAATCGCGAGACTCTCGATTGGTCGAGAGCCCGAAGCACAACGGAACCGCCGCCGTTGCTACCACCGGAGGTGCGAGGAAGTCGACCTTGCACAATGCTAACAGAGTGACCAAGGACGACAGCCTCTACAGTATTGACAGCGATGTCAGCACCACTGGTAGCGAGCGCAAAAACAAAATCCTGAACGGCGCGAAGCACGCTAGTCTGAAGAGGTGAGTGTGAATGCGAAGTTATATGTCAAATAAGAATTAAATTAAGGAAGAAGCCATATCTCTCGGACACACTGTAGAATAATTTTCTTAATATCGCGCGTAAGATCTGAGTTTATAGTCTCATGTTATCCAGGATGATACGATGGTATCTTAAGCGGGTATCTTGCGTTCCGATATTTATACTGTCAGCAATAACTATAGCACACGACGTGAACGTTAACTATAAAATTTTACATATAGTGCAATATTACAATCAAGATAACAGTAACTGCTAAAAATTTGTTCAATTTTTAGAAAATTGAACCCTGACAGAAATTTCTTTTTTATTAATTTCTTTTATTCTGGAAAATCATTTATCTGTTCGAGCAGAAAATAAGCCTGAATTGCTAACTGCTCAGCATAGCAGACAGGATCCTCTTAAGACGTATTCATTCGGAATTAATGTCTCACTCAGCCGCAATCGCGAGATAAAATCTAACGGATTTTATCTCGCTCTTCCGCAGCGAGGCATTGTTATCTCGAGAAAATGTTACAAGATTAAATCGGCGCGCGCTCTCCTCGGAGCAGGTTCTTGATGTGAATGCGGCTTGTCTCCGTTCATCGAAAACCCACAATTACCCGCTTCGCACGGGTATACGAGTCTGTCGGGTTTTGCGCTTATCTCGAAGCACCGTGAAGAGAAAGGAAGATAAAAGATAGAAAGATAGAATAAGAGAAAGATAGAGTAGACGTCACTGGGTATCGGGTCTATAGGTCTGACTTTCGCAGCTCGTGCGAGACTTTTACGACATTTGCACGTGGGATAGGTCAGGGTCAAGCCCCGCCGAGGCTTCGACGGGGCGTCGTTATGCGACTCGACTGCGGAGTTTCGCCTCGAACCTAACCGTCGGGGATCGTCTCTTTCGAGTGCACTTAAAAAAAATCTCAGTAACCGACACGGAACAGCATGAGATGACTAGGTTTGTGAAATCGTCATGAAGTAACGCGAAGTAAGAAAAGATTTCGAAATCCGCAGATTTTATCTTTCTTCGACTTTGCGAATTGTATTTCTCGAATAATAATTTTGACAGATTAAGAAAAGATAAAACATATGGGATTTAAAGTTACTTTGAAAAAACTAAAATCGAATTTCACAAGATTTTGTCGCGCACAAAAATGCAATTCTTGCCATTTTTACGCGATATCGATGAATTGCGTTATATAGCCTTGTTGTTACAGTGCTAATTATTCAATAGCGCGCGAGTTTGTTTAGCGTATTTTAAAATATCGCGAAATGAATATAGTTTATGATAGCACATGTCAATTACCGCGTCTTTGATAAAAAAATTTTACATTATAATTTTGTTCATTTTCATATTCAATGAGTAAGTAATGCGGAGTAATGTCGTGTCTTCGAGGAACAACGTTTATTTAAGCTCGCTTCGTAATAATACTGGCAGCGATGTTTGAATCACCTATAGAAAGGATGTTGTATGACCTGACCCGCTGCCAAATGTTGTTGCGTACTTAGAAAATACTGTTGCGTATTTAGCGTCTATTTTTGCGAGTGTTATATCGAATGTTTTGGCGTACAAGAAGTATTCGGTAAAAACGGAAACGGAATCTCAGTTCGACAAATATATAGATTACCAAAGTTTATTAACAAATGAGACAATCTGTAAATATAACAGAATGCGAATACGCGCATTTATTTTTGTATATGAATTGATACACGTCATATGTTACGATTGTCTGAAAAGGTATTAGATGGTAACAGTTAAAACGTGTGTGCTACAAAAGGTATTGAAATGGTGCGATTTTCTACATAGCAAACAAGAACTGTGGGATTCCGTAATCGATTCTCAACAGACCCCGGACTATACTCTCGCTAATCGACTCGCCGCCGCGGCTCGCTTCGTTCGATACCACATAAGCTCCACATAAGCTCTCTCTAAGAGAGAGTAAAATTATCGCAGTCCGATGCAGTAGTGCTTTTACGATTAAGCAAAAATAGATATTCTAAAAAGAATTTCTTTGGATATAGAGAGAGAGAGAGAGAGAGAGTCTAACGTATCTTCACTCGTTCTCACATTTTGTTTTAACTTATATACGAATTACATCTTTAGAAAATTTTTAGGTTTTATTTTTCTAAATAAAATAAAAAGAAACAATAAAGGGGTTCTGGAACGAACGATATTCCAATTTTGACAGTCTTCGCGTGCATCCGAAGCGAATTTGGAAGTCAGATCGAAGCCAGATCGATATGGGAGGCTGCCAGCCGACAAGCGACCACGACTCGCCAACCTTCGATCTAGCCCAGTTGTTGTACTGGACCTTCTTTTTCAACTTCAAAACGATTGCGACACAACATTTGAGAAAGATTACGTATTTTGTTTGCGAGAAAAATAGTTACGCTTTGTTTTATATTTAGTTTAATTATTTATAATGTTTTTGACTTTTTGCTCTTTTCACACTTATTTATTGTACACAATTGATTTATTCTAAGTAAAAAGTCACGGAAAGTGCGCAGACCTATCCTACCGTAGTCTTTGTCGACCGCTCACGTGACTTTGACACTTTCTAGTTAAGAGATACGGCCACGTATGGCAGCACTCTACTGCGACTCACTTTAGCATAGACTAGAACCAACGTCGGTGCTCTGCGTAGTTAGCAAAAGGTCTATTCGAATTTTATCAGATGTACTTTTTACACTTATGGCGTATAAAACGATACCTTTTGGCATAGTGCTTCTAACTGCTTCTAAAAGAAAAAAAGAATGAGACCATATGTTATTAAAACAATGTATTCGAAAGGAACATCTTCAATGTTGCCGCAACATTGCGCTCAACAAGAAAGAGAGACAAGGCAGTTATATCTTATATTTATCTCTTTCGCGCGATAAATCGGTCGAGTGAGACTTATCGATCTCTCGCGACGTCGTGACTTAATTGATTCCTTGGCGCGCGCGGCGAACCGCATCGAGAAATTTATCCGGCTGCAAGATTAACTCTGTTGTGCAAAGCGATGAATAATAACGCTGTGCGCAACACACGAGCGCGTTTATAGCACGCTTCGTCTCGCGAAAACCGGTTTTGCGTTGCACCACGACGATCCGTTTACGCCGTTTTCTGTTTTATTAGTGCAAATGCTTACAAAGTAAATAACGCTTTGTAATAATCGATATCTTACGCGATTCAGTATAATTTACTCGTTTCATTATATTCATGTATGTTCGCAAATTCATGAATTTATTTTCAAGTCTCTATTATTGCTATTTAAACGTTTCCACCGTGTTTCTATATAAATACACAGAAAGTAAATCGCAAATTACCGGACGAATCGAGGATTTTTTCTTTCAAAGCGAATAATAAACAAGCACAATATGTGCCACGTTGTAAACATTAGAGGCTTTGCCTCTCGATTTCGATCGATATTTGCTCGCAACTCGATGCTGCGAGGCGATCGCAAGATTTTGAGTTCGATATCTACTTGCGGTCGCAAATTGCGGTAATGGAAAACCGAGATTTTCTGAGGTAGTTTTTTTCCTAGACGTCTGACCTGCTCCGACCAGCTGCAGACTTGTAGAATAGATGATATTCTATTCTATTTTACTTACTTTATGTGTTACTTGTTTTTTTCTTTAAAAAGAATAATTATTCTATAGAGTATCCTTTGGCTCGAGCAAAGGATCGATGGTGGAAACCTTGGTCTACGAGACTCCGGTGCAAGAGGAACCTGAGATCAATCATTTCTTGGACTACAACGGTCGCTTACCTCCTCCTATGATACCTGTGCCTGATACTGAGTAAGTAACACAACGTTATTATTGAAGAAAAATAATTATTTTTCTCCTTTATCTATGTTTTAACATTAAAAACTATTGCATTATTTTATTTTTTATTGCATAACTTTTTTTTATTCTTTTTTTGAGTAATATTTATACTAAATATTACTTAATTACATATTTGAAAAATAACATGCCGCTTTAAAAATTGCGTTATATGTTGAACATGACGCACGAGTGAGTTTATTTTTCGTCGAGCAAACAGCGTCTAACATAAATTTGCGCGTGAAAGATTTGATTGTAGAAACCGATTATCGTAGTAAATCGCATCTTCGAAAACCCGCCCGTCTGCCCACGCACGTGCGTGGCATGACGTTACTCGGCGCACCCGGCACCAAAATAACACTCGCGTTCTATTATATACGTGCATGCATGGTGATCGAGTAATGCCAGATTGCACAGAAATCCACGTCCATAAATACGTCAAGTCGACGACGCGATGCGGTGCGAAATCGCACGCGCAGTATTTCTTCCGAGCTGTATTTCCGCCCTCGCTCGATTCGACAGATGTTCATCTTTTAATGTAACAGGATAGCGGCGCAAATTGACGGATGCAAGATCGGTATGCATCAGTTTCGCAATGCTGACGCTGTAATCGAAAATTTTCGTGCAAGAGAAACATTAAATCGTGTACATGCTTCACTGTTTCCTCTTTTTCCATTTTTTGTTTTATAGCAAATAAGGGAAAGACATATATTTATATAAAAAACATACACTTTTTGTTAGTAACTCCTTTCTTAACGTTTTTATCATGAACATCAAAAATATTTGATATTCCTGACGCGAGCAACATCGTTTAACCGGATCAAACGCGATAAGTAGCCAGCTATTAAGAGTGATATACGTGGGTGGAGATATGGAGATAACCCTGGAGATGACACGTCTTCTTCTAAGAATGTAACAGTGTATATTCAAAAGAAACGGAAATTGTTATTTTAAAAAAACACTTTAGTTTTGTCACATATAACATACGAGTGTAAAATAATATAATAACAAAGATAATAAGTAAGATAGGATCTACGAAGGTAAAATTAAATTTAAATTTTTTAAATTTAATTTGAAATTTATTTTTATTTAATTTTAAAATAATTATTCTTTAAAAAAAAAACTTGTAACTCGATAACGAAAAGAAAATTGTTCGTAAGAAATGTCGAGTATATGAACTACAGAAAATTCTCAGTTTGTTTAAAATAAAGCGAGAACTTCAATTTTAAAACTGCGAAATTCCGATGTTGGGATGCTAACTGCATACACGGCTTCGATGAGCTATCATGCTATGTCAATATTACATAACGATAAGATTACGATGTGATTATGAATTTCTTACGACGATAGTAATATTATTTGAGAATATTCTTTCAGTCATGGCAATTAAGCCAATCGTGATCGCAATATACAGCGTCGCTCTCGCAGTAACGCGATCGCGAATGTAATCTTGGCGAGAGCTTACGAAAACTGCAAAGTATAGCCGTGTGAAACGTGAGCAAACCTTTTTTTAACGGATCAGCTGTGCCGGTGAGATCATCGCGCGTTTCTTTATACGTACAGTTACGTATGTCGCAGGTTTTGTAATCACGCGCGCGTGATTCTTGTACCAAAGTATCGTAGGACCGCGCACGTTGAGCAAAGCTACTAAATAACGCAGCTAACGTGTTTTATTCTCAATAATGATTATTTTTCAATATATGTTATGTTCAATATATATATCCTCGATTTTGTTTTTTAGTTATTTATTTTTTTATTATATATTATTCAATTCGACGATGTTAAAATAGCGCAAAGAGAAAAGAATTCAATGTGGTCTTGAAGGACGTAACGTTACTGTATATTGTAATTCATATTTGTCAAGTTTCATACTTAATGAGCCGATATATTTGATCAGGTGAAAGAGCACACCTGAAGCAAGAAAAAAAATATCGATTTGAACGAGTTCCACTGGCGAGGCAACAGATGTCGGTACCTTCGCGAATCCCGAACCAGGTTGAAGTCCTTGTCGAGAAGGAGAAGCGCGTGCGTCGCGCGCTTGTCGGCGCCGTTTAGTGACTCAAACGCAGCTGAACCTGAAGTGCACTGAAGCCGACCGAGACTCCACCGCTCTACGAATTATCGTTCGTCTTGCGTTTCCCGTGTTGGTGCGTGCACACATACGATGCCGCGCGCAAGCAGTTAACCACCCGCGCCTTTTCTTTCCCTCTTCCCCACCCCTCTCTCGTTTCTTTCTTCTACTCTCTCCAGTCGGCTCTCACCATCCTTCGACCGCTGGCCCTCCTTAACACGCATCGCGACGTGCGTATACACACGCGTGCTCCCTCCCACTCGGATCTCTCGTTCATTATCTCTCCTTCTTCCTTTCTCCGCCAATCATCGAGCCGGGATAAGCGAGGAACGCGAGAGCGCGGCGTCTCGGAGCGAAAGAACGTCAGTTCAGTACGCTCGTGTCCTCTCGACGTGCACGGAGTCGCGTTGTTGATCGAGTTTTCCTCCGCGTGATTTGCGACCAGGCTCTTTTTTTCGGAAGGGGATCGCTGACTGCGAGGAAGAGAAAGAGAGAGATCGATCGACCGCTCGGCCCCGTGGATTTTAGAGGCCACGCTGCGCGCGTACACCATCCGTCAGGTAAAAACCGTTTTCTGGTAATACAGCGCGTCACACCGGCTATAACCGGTAGTTCTGTAAATTTAAAGCTCGTCCGATTAATCGAGACGATTGAAAAACTTCGATTTTGAGCGCTCGGAAGAGATTTTTGATTGTTCCGATCTCGCTCGATCGTTTCGTTCGCGAGCCGCAAGATGTTCGGGAAAGGTGCGTACACGCCCAGAAAAGGAGTTCTCTCTTTCTCTCTCTCTCTCCCTGATCAGGGTTTTGGAGTACGACGAAGTTTTCAGAATTTAAATTCACTCAATGAATCATTAGTTATCTAATTTCATGATAATTGCTACTAATGTTACAATCGATTTTGTCACTTTTTAATATTCAGTATTTTGATAAGGACACTGAGTTTTTGAATTGATTTATGTATATTAAGAACAAATGGTTTTTTTACCGCTTATGTCATCGGTTATCATACATCCTGTATCGCAAAAAGGATGTATTAAATATATTGTGATTTAAAAGAAGTTAAATCAGTCGATTAACCGGCTGTAATAGAATAATTTACAACCGGCGTGTAAAACCTTTGACACCGGAACCTATTTAAATTCGTGACAAGCAGCGAATCACCCTGTATATCCTCGATCGAGCGCGTACTCGGGTGAAAGGTCGCGTTGTTGCCGATCGAATCGCGTCGCCGGTGAGTCTGTCCCTAATAGCGGACTCGCATCGATCTGGCAGGAAAATTGCAAAAAGGACAGGCTACCGGTGTCCGCGGGGATAGGAAATGGAAAACAGCGGTGGAGCGTTAATTCTATCGAGCCGATGACTGTTTGCGTGTCGCTGATGAACAAGTGAAAAATTGGAGAAGAATAATTTGGTCATTTTAATCCAAATTAGGAGAGTGAAGCTTTCCCCGCGTCGTGAAATTTCATTTGAACGTTTTACGCGCGGTGTATAAATAATTAATTGTAAATCTGGCGTCTACTTAATTATCAAGAAAATCACAATTGTCCATTCCGAAGAAAGTACATATTGGTCAATATAAAATCTAATCAAAAATATTTGGCAATTTGTTGACGCGACGGTGACAAATTATTGGCAATTCGCGGTAGGATGCTCGAACTAAACCTAAACCGTGACGTCCTTAAGGATCGACGTTGCCGCAAACAATAGGAAGTGGCGGAGGAGAGATCGATACACACGCTACAAGTACTCGATAGTAGATTCTCTCGAGCGCGCCAGTATCAGTGCCATCTCACTACCGGTGAGAGGACACGCGGAAAGAGAGACGCGCAGATCCGCCCGGTGGTCGCCATAGTAACAGGCCATCTTGACACACTGCAGCCATTCTCCCTGCCGTTTCTCCGGAAACATCATGCTCGCGCGTCGTCGCAGAAAAGTAGACTTGTCGACTCTTCAGGTATAAATCGACCGAGTGTTCTTTTTCAAAAACAGGAAAGTAGAACGAAAGTGTCTTCGGGAATCTTCCGTGATAGTCGCACGTTCATCGGAGCTCGTTTAGCGTGAAAAGATTTCGTTGTCAAATGATAGACCCAGTAATTTCATCTTCGATATATGCGTCAATATTCAAATGAATGTAATAAATGATGTCCGTCGCACATTTATAAAACGAGTTTGTAATGATGTAGTTTCGTTTCATAGTTTCTATATTCCGTCGCGCGCGAAACGTCGAAATGTGAATTGCAATACATATAAAAATGTATATTTGAAGAAAAAAGAGGTATTATCGACCGCGTCCATGTCCTCGCACGCGGAAAGCACGCACGATTAAACCGCGAGTGTTTCGCGTCACGAAGCATGCGTTGTTTTGCATTATAATAGTCATTAAAATGCAAAGTCGTAATAAACTCGTCTTTTGAACACATTGTCGTAGATGATTTTGTTCGAAGAAGTCGCGTTAAATGATAAAATAAACTTTTTAGTACATAATAAAAACAAAAAACACACAATATCAATATAAAATGCTTTATAATTGTAATATATCGTGTGACAAATTTTATACTTTACGGGATCACATGTTACGTAACGATTACAAAACAAACACTCGTAACAAATACAAATTTCTGTTTTTCTCTTTTTTTTTTCTTTGCTACAAAAGTGGCTTTTAAATAATTTCACAAGAATTGTCACGCCAGAGATGTACGGCACGATAAAATATTTACTCACTTTTACGCGTTGCCTCGTAAAAGTGCGACAATTGGAACGATTCGATTCGAGATCACGGCAAAAACTACGTTGCAGTAAAAAAAACTCAAACCGATAAACTGAATTAATTGAAGCAAGATCACTCGCGTCATTAATTGTTATTTTTGCACGCAATCAACGCAAGTTTTTATTTAAGTCATTTTCCGTATAACTCAATTCACAGTATGCGGAATACACTTTTCTGAATATTCGTTTTTATAATAAATGTTTTTTTAGCAAACGTTAGTGCTAATACATAAGCAAGTAAGTTTGCTGACTAGAGTTTTACGATCGCGCTTATCACAACTTGTTTATGAGTCCCAGGCACTCGCCTCTATCGATTCTCATTGTATACGATTTTCATCGAAAATAGACTTTTAACATGTCACACGTACAGCACCTATACGCACATATGTATTCAGAATAGCGTGTCAAGCTTATCGTTCTGCAACCTTGTGACAGCAAGTTGATATTTATTAATTTCAAATATCGCGACTTAGAACGCATTGTTTTTTCGCGAACAAAGCTGTGAGTAATAACACTTGGATCGACCTTGTGCTAGATTAAACACTTGGTTTTACTATATGAATATACTTTTGCCGAGCGTTGTATGGGTTGAATTCCTGCTCAATGATATCATCGATATGATTAATATTTGCAGAACTCGCATCGCATTAATTTTCAGTGTTCATATTTTATAAGATACTCAGGTAAAGTCACAAAATGAGTTATTGTGTCCTCGTTCCGGAACATGTTTGAGAAAATAACGGATCTGATCCGATTATGAGTGAAGCAGGCGATTAGGATGGTGATGTCACGGCTTCAAGGCCTCAATCGTGAGGTGTTTAACTACTCGATGACGCCAGACTCCAGTGCCTATTGCTGCGCGTCAGTGCGTAAACAACAATAGCATGTGTAGATCGTGCAAACTGTTAAGTCGATATTATGCAACAGAGTCTCGAGACTAATAAAACGAAAATCTTTCAACGATCTTGGAATTCGGGAGTGTTCAACATGTTTCGAAAATGTTTTCGCAAATAATCTTTCTATTTGTACAAATGAAAAGATTATTTGTATAAATACCTTCATTTACATATGTCTTATTTATTTATTTATTTTAGTTATGTGAATTTAAATATTTTTCAAGAGTGCAAAACCAATAATAGAGTATAGATTCTTAAATCTTTAGTTCTGAAGAGACTCTGAATGTGTTTAATTTGATCAAACTCTGCAGCCTCGAAAGAATTATCAATTATGATTCAAGGATTTCAGTTCGAAGTCCTTATCTACGCGAGGATCAAGTCTTCATCTCTTCATCACATCCTCTTGTTTATTTTATCGAGCCTTCTCGCCAAAGATCATATCTCGAGCGACAGCTTCATCGAAAGATACACATTCTGCGAGTATATTCTTCGCACTTTCCTTGCGCGTTCGAGGGAATCGTTATTGACGCGCAGGATTGAATCTACGGCTGGCAACCGTGGTTGCAGAAACCGGTTCCCAAGCTTCGTCCTGTTTGCGTCCGACGTTTTTGGTCCCTCTCTCGATTCCCCGATCCTCTGTTGACTCGTTTTGGTCGATTACACGTGACCGTCGAGGATGTTGCGCAAGATCATGAGTCCCTCGAAGCGCATTCCAACAAGACCGAGTTCTCGAGCTATCGTTCTCGCTTTTTTTCTCGGAGAGACTAACGCGGATCCCTTGTTCGAGGGCAGCGACGGCTACTTGCTCGCGACCTACATTGATCGGCGAAAACTCCGATGTAATAAAACCTATTACTGAATAAAATTGAAAGCATGTTTCGAGTATAATATAATATTTATGTATAATTAAAAATTTTTTCGTCGATAGAAATTGCTATCCCTATCAAATTTCTCGATACTTAAATCTTTCAATGTAACTGTTCAACTGTCAACACCGAAATATTCTCAGAAGTCACAAACACTGTAGGTTGTACGGGTATATTCGATATATCTCGACGTAAACCAACGATATCACAAGTGATTGCGTATATACCTATCGAAGCAATGAATTTCAGCCTGCAGTAGCGAGAAGTGGATGAAGGCTAACACGCTCGACACTAAACCTCTCCTAGTAGCTTATCGGACGCGCGCATGAGATTGCCGTAATGACCTATTTATCAAGCAAAATAAATACCTCGTTAACTCTATTCCCAGCTGAACGCGCACAATTTTTATCTCGGTGAATGAATCACGTCGCGCTTGCGAACAGTCGCATCGGAATTTTATTTTATATGCTCGCGTACATTTTTTCACATCTTTATCTTTAAATGTTTGTCACGTGTGTTTTAAACGGTATCTTAAATTTCTATTCCCGTCGCAATGACACATTCCCATTTCATTTCGTGGCACATTTTTTTCTCGCGAAGTCTACACTCTCCAGTACGAGTATCAGCACATATGTAAGTACGTTCTTCGAGAACCCTGTGAAGCCACCGCAGAGTATGTTGATATAATATTATCCTTCTCCCCTCCGACTATGAGCTTTCGAGATGCAGCCAATTTTTCTCGAGATCGTTTTTCCAAACATGCCTTCTTCCATCTTCTTAAACTAGCGGAATAGTTCCCTAAGGATATTCATCGAATCGAGTTTTTATGAGTACGCGACGTAAACTGATAGATAGATGTTCTTATATAGGTGTCCTGAATCCATCAAATGTGAGCAGGTGGTGAAATGACGCAATTTAGCGATGCGCAACGCTCTCATACATATAACATTACTTTCTATATAAACAAGTAATTGAAATACGGCTTTGATAGTTTCCAAAAAGAGAAGTTTCTAAGAGAAATGATAGTCTTTAAAAAATTAAGCTCTGAATTACATATGAAATATTTTTAAAGTGTAAAGTAATACTCATATTTATTCGAATTAATTTTAATTAAAAAAAAATTACTAGAAATAATACCTTGGTCAGGAGTCGTATCTAATTTTTCTTACATTCCATACAGTCGTCTTACCTGTATTTTTACTTCGGCTACCAAAGCAAGTGAAACTTCTCGCAATGTTCATTATAAAGTATCTGTGAACACATCTTTTTATATTTTTGTGTCTTCTCTCATTAGTATTAATTTCTTTCACATCTCTCCTTACGTTTTATTCGCCTTTTGGCACTCACCGCTACTTCAATTATTCGCAATAGCACGTAAAACGTGAATCGGACATCTTTCCCGCAGCGTGGATGAAAATAGAAGAGAACTGCACTTTAGATATTGCGCTTTTCCGAAAGAGAGAAGAAGAGAAAAAGGAGAGAGAAAGAAAGAGAGCTCTTGTCTTTCTCGATTGTTCATTGCGCAAATTATGAAGCGGCCATTTTAAAGATTCATAACACAAAGCCGCGCCACCCTGATATGCACTCTCGACAGTTGGCAGTCTGTTATACGCGCGCTGGCAAAGTGCCACTTGTGCAACACGTGTATGCGGATATTTTCGCAAAAATATAAACGGACGATGGCAAAATTCCGAATTGAAACTCATCATCCGCTGAAATTGCGCTGGAGCATTGTTCTCACTCGCCTCATTTTCCGTAGATACCGTTCGATTAATCTCTGCGCATTTATTATCGAATCGACGACAAATCAACTAACCAGTGATTCTTCATTCGTATATGTAAGAAGATATAATCGTCCATGATGGATGTTTTATGCGAGAAGGTCAAGTTTCCTAGATTAAGCCAATATAGGGTCAATTATTACAAATTAACCTTCTCACTCACATTGCGGATAATGACTAATTCCAGGAGTAAGATATACATAAATTGAGAAATTTCACCAACTTTCGCAAAATTACTTTAACGACAGAAAAAAGAAATAAAGTCACATTATCAACATATCAAAAAGTGTGAAAAAAAGAAGATATTTAAAAAACAAGGATTAAATAAATTAAAATAAAATACAAAAGAGAAGCACTAAGTTGAACAAACTAATTAATAAAATATTGCATCTACAAAAAAGCTATGCAAGTAGTTCAAGTGCAACATATCTATTAATTAATAGTATTTATATATTCAGTTACTAAAATAATATTTTATGTTTCGATCTTCGATTTTTACGTTTAGATCATCATCAGAAATAAAATTCTTAAAATTTCTTTCTAATCAGAAATAAAGTTCAATATTGAACGTATATAAGATATTTTATACGTTACTCTATTAAGAAGTTAAAATAATATACGTAAAATCAATACTTTCGACACAACTTTTTCGACAGTTATGATTTATACAAATATGATACTTTGAGCGCGGTAGGGATCAAGCAATAGGATGTCAGAGTTTCCGGAATTGCGTTGCGCATATTCGTTCGTTGCAATTCCAATGCACGTTCCTCTCTTAATTGTATACCACACAACCACATCATCTCAACGAGAAATCTCTCGGTCCACCAACGACGCTGCACCGCGATGCGTAACGTGAATGACATCGTCGGAAAGTTATGTAAGCGGCAAACGAGCAATCAGACGAGCGACTTGCCTCGTCGCTCGCTGGATAAACACGCGCTTAAAATGCTCCGGGCGTAAGATGGAATTGAAACGTTTTATAATTATAAATTCTATTCTATATCACGAAAAATATATACTATAAAATAAAGAATACTAAAATTTAAATCATAAATTGTTTTGAACAATAGTTTTGAAATTTGATTCATAAATAGTTTTATGTAGTTGTTTGAATATTTTTAATTAAAATTAAAATAAAAAAAAAACACGCGAAAGGTTTATTTATATCATTGTGTTATACGCTATTCTTTCACCCAGCTAGCAAAGAATTACTTTATACATGTGAGAGTGAATTACCTTGCATGTGTGCGTGCACCACGGGCGTTTGCGAGAAATGGTGCTGCGCGCTCCTGACGATAGGACACGCGAGGAGGCGTGGCGACAAAAGCGGAAGTTAAATCGTTAAATTTCGCTCGGCTTATTTTTTTCGCGAGTCTCGCAAAAAGTAGCGGAAATCCGTTCTTTACTTTGTTATCCGAGACCCGTCGGTTCTTCGAACACAAAGACGGTCGTTAAGCGCTTTCAATGGAGAACGTGAAAGTGAGTTACTCAGAAATTGTATTGCTAGAGGGAAAAGACGTTACACTTATAGGCGCTATAGATTACCATTTCTCCCTATTTAAAACATTATATCTCTGTTATATGTTACCATAATTTATCCCAAATATTCTGTTATAAAGAATAATATTCTTATTTTAATATAAAAGTGTTGAGACAGACATTTAAATCAAAAGAATAATATGATTTTCTTTTATTTCAGTGAGGGTAGAGAAAAAGTACGCGTCTCGTTGTTAGGTCCACAACCGTCGCCGGCGACGCCCGGCGTTCTCTTGCTGGAGCCGATCACGCACTCGATAGGACATCCGATAGATATGGCCAACAATACCGCGGAACTTTTGACCACGCACACCGAACACACCACACCTGCCTACCACGCGCAGATCAGGTAAGTTTCACTCTGTATCTTGTTACAATAAATTCTTTGCGGAGTTTTCTTATCATCATAAAGTGTTCACAAGTCTTTTGCCTCATTTTTCGCGTGTCGAGAACTGTTGCTTCGAAAAACAAACTATTGGAAAAAAAAATATATACTTTTTTATCTATAAAAAAAAGCATATTATTGTATGTTTTAGAAAATTATTATAAGAAAAAAACAAATTAAGGAGAACATGCACGAAAATTATCGAAAATGAGAGACACTGTCCCCCGGAATAATTAGCCTCCCGCACGATTCGCGCGACCCTTGACTGTCTTAATGGGCCGGAAGTGACGTTCCTTTCTCTCAATCCCCTCCTCGCCTCTTTGTGTAGCCTCTCTGTAGCCTGGTACCGCCGCGCTACCAAATTATTTACGATGGTTCTCCACAGTTGCGGCCTATTCGTGATAGATAGTGTACCATCGTACGCTATCATCGTTATCTTGTGAACACTATTTATTTTTGTGACGTTACAACCGATTCAGCTCGTGCAATATCGTGTATTTAAAAAGAATTTTGTTTATCTTTCAAAAATTCTACGAAGTGAAACACGCGCATATCTCTATCTTCAAGACCCTTTATATATTTTAAGGATGCGCCACCCTCGGTCGGCGATACTATGATATTACTCTTCGTCTTACACATATACATGTACATATATATACGATTTCGCTATCCATTCATACACACGCATATACACACCTGCGCGCATGCTCCGCGCCTACACAATCCCTGCGTACAATACAAATGTATTTGAGCTCAACGTAGAGCCTATACCACCAGCAGTAACCTCCTCCTCGCCGAATCGCGGGCAGCAGCGCCGACACCGCCGCCACACTGCGCTCCCGGTCCCGGTGCGAGTACGTACTCGGAAGTGCCGAGAGAAGTGAGACGGAGGAGAGGCGCAACGACGAGGTGGAGGAGGACGGGAAGAGATCGATATAGCGTGGGTGGATGTGCAGAGGTGCGGTAAGGCCGCCGCCGCCAGTCGTGCTGTCGGCTGCATCGGTGAACAATTCGCGCGCGCGTTCCATCGCTGTTTTTCCCCTCAAATCGGTCTGTCTTTCTCCTCCTCCTTTTTCCTTTTTTCTCTGTTTTTTCTTTTTTCTCTTCTCCCTTTTCCAAGAAAACGCGCTCTTTCTTGTTTTTGTTCCTCCCGGCGCTATCGAATGCAGCCGATCGCGAAAGCGCTAATCCTCGGGATTGCTGCGTCCCGATGACGCGATGATAACGCCGCGGTTCAGCGGCGGGTTACGGTGATAAGGCCAGTGACATAGTGACACAGTGAACGAGTCAGTGCAGTGATCCCGCGAGATCTTTCTTCCATCGGGATTAAAAATCATAACTCGATTGTGAGGCTTCGACGAGTGAGTCCGGAAGACGGTTGCCGAGATCGTTGCCGAGATTTGTTTTGCCGTACGATTGTTTGACTTCCAAGATCTTTTCTAATTTTTTCATCTCATATCTCTCTCTCTTTCTCTTTGTTTCTTCATACACGTGCGTGAGCAGGGATGCGTGTCACACGCGGTTTTCTCGCGGCTAGAATGCCCGCTGAAACTTTGTGATTTAAATAGCCGCGCAAGTTGCCGATTGCAATAACGAAAAATGCGCGTCCTGGTTTTGCAATTAACAATGCAATGTTATCAGTGTTTTTTGTTATGTATACGTATATATATACGTAGTTACATATTCTATTTTTTATGAAAATCTCTGAGCTGCCGAATAATTAAAAAAATCCGAAATAATTCGTACTGACGATTCTGCAGCACGGTTATACAATGCTTGTAAATCATCTCGAATTTCCAGTTTTACATTTTTCAAGACATTTTGTTAAGTATATTTTGTATTTTTTGTGTTTTAAAGAACTTATTTCTAAAACTCTTGTTTTACACGTGCAGTTTTATAAATTTGTTATATAAAGAGTACCCTACTCTTTAATTTTATTATGAAAATTTACATTTTTTATCAGTAAATATCATGAAAAAAATGTGTGAAAAAAACATTCGCTTGAGTGAATCTTTTGTAAAACAAAGGGAAATAATCGCACCAGTTATTGACTTTTTCCACGTAGCATTTTGCTTCCGTGTGTATTTCTAGTAGTCTATATACTACACGACTATACTATTGTGCATTTTCCTTTGTCAGCAACGTTACACAAATTATATTATTTCGATCAGCACAACAATTATTTAAATATGATCTGTAATTTTAAGTTTGATATAAAATTCAGTTTTAATTGTTGTTTTAATAGCTGAATGTTTACAATATTCATAAATTATTAAACGTATCTGATTTATTTTTGGTCACTTTTATGACTTTTAAATCGCTTCAAGCAAACATGTTTTCAATTTGGCGTCGTGGAAGTTACGAGACTCTCGTGAGTTGGAATTCGGGATGATCCAAAAGTATCCAAGTTAGAAGCGAGGTGTGCCAAAGATAGCGACCGGAGGAACGACGACTTTGTCGGGAACCGTGACCTGCCTAGAAAAGGTTCAGAACTGTAAAACAATCAGATAAGAGCTTGACGCAATCATCTAATTAGACGTGGAGTCAATGGACTTTTTATCAGAGTATGTCTCGTTATTGATCTTGAATTGTTAACTAATTCTTTGACATCCGTGATATTTCATTTGTATTAATTTCGTTCGCAACATATTATAAAACCATATAAATAAACCGATATATAATCTTATTTCTAAAAACCTAACAAATTTTTTTATAATTGTTTTAAGAAATTATAGAACAAATTAAGACAGCATTGAATATCAATCGAGAAATATTATTACAGATTTATTTAGTTTAAATTGACTATTACTTTTTACCTCCGTATAGATTTCTCTATATTATTGTGTTTGGAATGCGCTTTTTAGACGCGGCTGTGAAGGACGTGACTTATTACATTTGCATTCAGACGACTGTCGCGTTCATAAAGTCGCGAAAATACATTTACGAGGGCGTGTCGCGCGTAAAACGATGCACTAAAGATGCATTTCGAAGAGAAGAATAAGTAGAGACGCGACAGCGGTGAGAGAGATCACATAGCGTGAATTTTTTGTAGCGAGACGCTTCTTTCTTTCTCTCTCGTTGCGCAGCACATCTGAGATAAACACTCGTTATACCGGCGAACACAGGATAATAATAACTCTTCGAGACTTGCATGCGCCTCGCAACCGGTACTTGTTAATGCAAAATAGAAAAATCAGAATGCGTTATAAATATTACCGCGAGCAGATTGAATTCTGCAGTGACTCAAAAATAATAACGTGAATAAATGATATCGAACAGAATGTATATATTAAAGAAAATCATTGTTGGACCCGATGACAGGCTGTTTGAACGGCTGTTACCTCGTGACATAATTTTTGCCCTCACTCTCACGACCTCCTCATTTGAATGACGCTCGCCCTCCACCTCGTTGATCTTCATTAAATGCCTTCACGGGAAATTTGGTCGCACAGGTCCATGCATTACCGACAATTACCAATTACGCGTATTGATAAACACGAGTACCATCATTAGATCATAACAGATCAACTTTAATACTTTTATAACAATTATGAACGGTGAACGGTAGTTTGGTTTTACTGATAAATTTTTCCTTAGATCGTAATAATCTGTGAGTATATATTTAACTTGCAAAACGTTATAAACACATTACAACATACAATAGATTTGTGTAGAAAAATGTCTCTTACGTAGAAATTTATAGCATGTTCGTAAAATTTTCTTAAATAAACAAAGATATATTTTGTGAATAATTCAGGATGCGACTATTTTGATAACAAAAATCTGAGACGCAGTTTTCTCGTGTATTTTTAACATCAAAATGTCTTCGCGCAACCGAACTTTGACGTAAAATCGCGTTTAAATTTGTTTGAGATTCTTTTGCAAATTATTAATTCAGAAAATCTCGCGCGATTCTTTTGATTTTTACGCAAACCATCAGATTTACACAATAGAAGTGATTTTTTACTGATAATTGATACAGTTGCATGTGAACATGGCGCTCCAGATATCTCGTAATCTGGGTCTAATTGAGTATTGCGTCCACATCCCTCTTGATATCCCTCCTACCCTACTTACAGGCACCAGAGAGAGCCTGGTCCAGGTACATGATGTCGACCACGCAGCCGCGGTGGCGTGGTGAATCCGTGACGACGGCGCAAACGCATGCATGCATCTCCATGTTGCGTGACCTTACATCCATTGGCCCATATACGGCACAGATCACAGAATTAGGTCGAGTTCATAGATCTTTCTTTTGTCTTTTCTCGATTTCCGTCTTCTAAGAATCAGTTTGTTTGCTCGACAATGTAACACTTTTAATTATGATTTTTTATTAAATTTACTTTTAATAATGTTAGTTGCAAAAACATATAAACATTTTTATATTGATCTTTAATCATCCTCATTATCTAATTGAGAATCTTTAAATGTGTCATCTGCATGTAAAATACTATAAAG
>QVNW01001232.1:0-25748 GCA_014825475.1 Pseudomyrmex flavicornis | reverse complement strand
ATATATATATGTATATATATATATATATATATATATATATATATATATATATATATATATATATATATAAATTAAAACAAAAGACACTATGAAGAATTCGAGATTGTAATAATTTACACAAGACCTGCGGAACTTTTTTAAAGGCATGTATTAAATGAAATCGTTTATTACTTATTCTTTAGACAAAGAATGACACACACACACACGCGCGCGCGCGTTTGATTCGAGATTTTGAAGGCAAGTATCCATGTTTGCTTGTAAATAGTTTTCTATAATAACTCAGAAGTTTCTTTTTTAATATTAATTTATTAAATTTTCGAGGTTTTATATATTCTCAATCACTGTTATTACATCTCGAATCATTGCATTTGATCGATGGTACCAGTAGATTGTTGTTGTATTCAATCTGCATATAACGTTGAACATGTTTCACAGTTCGCCTGTATGTTCTATGCCAAATGCAGCTCCCGGTTTTTGTTGCGCATCTATAAAACAGAAACAGTACAGGTGTATTGTGCCGAATATTTTTTATTTAAACGAGATCATGAGCGAGCAAAGCGAGCAATTTATTGTTTATCTACAAAATTGTATTACTTATTTGTTGTATAGAGAGATAAAACGCCTTTTATATACACATTTTAACATTTCAAACAATTTTAACATTTGAAACAATTACCTATGCATTGTCTTCAACAAGATGTGCAAATCCTCGATGCGTTTCTTTTGCGGTAGCATACTGAGGAACGCCGCAAGTGACAGAAAATCCACTTCGTTCACAACTTTCGACCTGATAACCCATGTTTGAATTTCCATCTTCACCTGCGTCACATAGTGAGCATTTTATTTCAAGACAAAAAACGCAAAACTTTCATCTTTACGCGATACAAATATTTAATATTGCTTTCTAAACATTCACGTGTGACGATAAAATTATTACGTACATATAAAAATAACAAGAGATAGTTTTTTTGCATATTGAAAACTAACATAAAAAGAAAAAAAGCAATGTGTAATTTTACATTAAAAATAGACTCATGCGAAGTATTTTTTTCTTTTTTTTTTAATTATTATTCACTACTTTGAAAAAAATCGAGTATTTTTCATTGATTTATTTTGATATCAAAATGTGTTGATAGTTTTTACGGTGATAGCGCGCGCACACGCACACGCACACACACACCCACCACAAATTTACTGATTTATATATATTGCTGAACGATCTAAACACCCACAGATAATTGTGTCGGATGTAAAGACTTTTTGAAAATTAGAATTCACGTGTTTTTAAAGTATAAAATCCGATAAATAAATAGAAAATAAACAGGAATATGATATACAAGCCAATGTTTGGCGACAGATAAAAATGATTTGTATCACTCGCCAAGAAATAGTTTTGTACAACGTTGCTGTTCAACATCGATTATAATAGTTGTGTGCACCAGATCTCAAAAAAAGAAAAACAAATAAAACGTAAAAACTCAGTTCCTAATTAGTCATTTCTGTCTTAAATGAATGATTATATATATGGTACCTGTTGTAAAGGGAGAGTGAAGAGATGATTCACGAGATTAATCAACATTTCCTGATGTTTATCTATGTTTTCATTGTTATGTAAAATACTTAAATTCTGTAAAATAAAATTATCGGCTTTATCCGTAGCAGCGTTATTGTGTAAAATAGCAACATAATCGGTTCGATGCGTGACAAATTTTGCTTTGTCAATATAATCGTTTTCGCATCGCTCCATTGTTTGTAACATTCCCGCTTGCGATATGTATGTAACTTCTTTTGTACTATTACTATTTACAATTAAATTCGCTGCACTTTTGCTATCATTATCGGTTGAAGACTCGGCTGTTCGAAATGGCTCAGATGATTTTTTTAGATTACCGTTTTTCATATTACAATACAATTGCACATCGCGCTGCACATCGGGGTGTAAGTCACTTTTCATTAAAGCTGACAAAACATCCGGGTCAATCTGCGAACAATTCTGTGCACTCAAACTTTTATTGTATAAAATTTCGTTCATCTTTCGTTGATTCAATACAGCCTGAGATTGTTCTTTATTTCTTTTGCATTCATCTATTATTTCATTTCTTATATCTACAGGCAATTCTATTAACACGGACATATCGATATCTTGTATATGAGGCACTTCATACTTTGATGGTTTTCCGCTGTTCGGTTTTATATGTCTGAAAAAATTCTCTTGGGACATCTGTTTTTGTACTGTTCTTTTATTTGATTTTCCAGACGCATCTTTTATTTTCGTATTTTCGTATTTTGTCTTACAATTATATACATTTTTATGTTTTGTTTCGGATATTGGCGATTTTGCTTCAACGTCTGGTGGATCACCTAAATGTCCATTGATACTTGTATCAATGAGTTCAGAAAGTTGTGCTGATCCAAGAGCAAAACTTGTTCTTGGATCAGTGCAACTTTCTGAACTCACTAATACATCGGAAATATTTTTTGTTGTTATTAATTCTGTAGTTAAAAGCATTTCCGAACTATTTGTCTTAACTTTTTCACTGCAATTCAAATCACGTTGATCTTTATTGTCATTTCCCGATGTTATATTAAATTTTTTTAACTGTTCCGTTTTGTTAAAGAAATTGATTAAAGTGCTTTTGTCCCGCTTGTTCTTGCACATTTCTAGTCTGGATATTTGTATACCAATTCCTCTCATGTCCTCTGGCGTCAAGTGCAACTGATTCCAAATATTTATGACTTCCCTTTAAAAAAAAAAAAAAAAAATACGTGAAATCATACACTTGTTTTTAAAGTCCACAAAGAAGTTAATATACAAAAATTATATGCATCAAATTAGTAACAAAAAACTTGGAGCTATTACACACACATAATTAGCATGGCACCGCATAATATATAAATCTCGACAAATATATAGCATAAAGCCGTTATATTTACAGAGAATAACACACATCATGCTAGATGCTCATTATGCTATTCAGCTATGCCATTTTGTGCGTGATGATCCTTACTTTTTGATAACACTAACGTCGTCGACAGCCGCTATAAGATTCTTCGATTTCGTTATGTAATTGCAGAGACCGTGACCCATGAACTTTGCAGTTTCCTTCGGTGCATCCTCGGTTCTGACCATAAATTTCAACGTAATACATCTGCCTTTCGCGCGAGCCGCTGTTAATCGATTGCACACCTCCACAGATAATTGGCTCAGAAAGTCCACGGCATCCTCATTGTTCTGAAATCTTATGCCGTAATTCACTTCGGCCGATACAGATTTCCTCACATACTCCAGATTCAGCTTCGTATCGTCCAGGCCGCGACACATCTTGTACAGATGCTCTCCAATTTTTTTACCAAACTCTTTTTGTAAAACTCCCAACGAGATCTTCTGCAGTTCTCCGATTGTGCGTACGTTCATTTCACGTAATTTATGCGTTGTTGTTCCACCAACTCCTGAAATAAAAAGATAAGATAAATTAAATTGAACAAAACTTTCAATTAAACTTATATAATTAAAAATTGAGAATGAATTCAAGCATATCTTACCTGGCAAATCTCTCACATTAAAAGTTCGGATGTATATTTCTGCATTTTCACTGCGCAAATAGAATTGATTGTTGGGTTTGGCCTTGCGTGTCGCCAATCTCGCCTGCAACTTGTTGTTACCGAATCCCGTGGATACCGGGCAGCCGGTTTTTTGCTTGATTTCTTCTCTGATTACGGTAGCAAATTCTAACGGCGAGAATCCAGATGTTTCGAGAACTTTTGTACAATCTACGTACATCTCATCGCAGCTTACCGCCTCGATGTCTAATGTGTAGGACGCCACGGTATCGTATAGTATGTAAGAAACTTCCTTGTAACTCTCAAAATCGTATTGGATTGTTTTTAGATTTGGACATAGCTTAAGCGCTTCTCCTAGAAACATACCGTTTTTTACACCAGCTTTTCTGGCCTCATACGAGCACGAGGCTATTTCCGATAAAGATCCGAAATCCTCTTTGCCGTCGTGATTTGTTGAAAACGAATTGCCTTTTGCGTGTGTTACCGCTACTGGTTGATCGTGCAACTCTGGTAAATTTCTGATTCCCACAGACACAAAAAAACAATCCATGTCGATGTGCATTATAACAGGCTTTCGTGTGCGCGTCGCTTTATCGTTACTTGTACTAAAAAAAATTATTTTCTCTTCAGAGTCGCTACCGATTGAAACGTCTTCGATTTCCTTTAACTTTGTTAAACGTTCAAGTCCTGAAAATACCCCGTCACTTTTATCTCTCAGTTCACTGACGTAATCTTTAAAAGTAGTTCCCATAGTAGAAATATAGTGCAACCTCGAATTACTATAAAATGCTGACAAAAAGTCTGTATCTCTGGTAGATAGTGCGTTAGATTTTTTACTTGTGGATTGATAAATGCTGCTTAGGATTTTTTTCACTGTATCGCTGCTTGTCTCTGGTTTTGTTATATGTTTGTTACTTGTATCGCTTGTGTTGCAGAAAGTGCTTTTTAGAGCTTGAGACTCTTCATTTGCAAGTTCAGTATCTTGCTTGTCATGCATAACTGAATTCGCGTCAACTTGTTCATTCTTGTTATTCACTTTATGCGCCAACTGAGATCGCACAGTAATGTTGTTAGAATAAAGCAAATAATTCTGAAAATTCAGCAGTTTTTCGGCTGCTATGCTGTCTGTGATCCATTGCGGTTTGCATATAGGAACTGGATTCTGGGACTTCTTGTATATCATTATTTTGGAATACGGCAGATTCGAAGCGATGATGTGCGTTGTGATGCTAGGACGCATGTAATGATGATATACACCACCATGCATCATCATCAGACGTCTGAGTTCGTCAGATGTTGGATTCGTGTAACCGTTTACAAATATCGCGATCCCCTCAAATAATCTCGACGTTTCTTCCCGATACTCTTTACTGGCCGTCTCGCGAAATTGTTCTTCTAGTTTGGCTTTCTTTGCGGCCATATAACCACCCTGAAATATACAATTTCTTTTTATAGTTGATGAAAATAGTTCAATACAAATTTTTATTATTTTAGTAAATATATAAATGTAAAAGAATCTAACATACTCACCCAATCTTCAAATCCATTCTCTTTCCATTTATGATCCCTTTTCTTTCTTGACATTCTTGTTTAACACATGCATGCAATTGCATCTCACGATAGCAAATACGATTGCGAATTCATGACATAAATATTTATATTATCTGTATATTTAAAAATTATACGTAGCATTGTAACTTACATTTTACACGCAAAAACATCTAAAAATGCTATGTTTATTTTTTTGTTCACTTGTTTTTACAAGCACGACAATGACGACTATCTTTTGGTTCAGATGAAACTGCATTTAGCGCGCAAGCGCGGAAAAAGGCGGCTTTTGATGACATTGACATGTCATTCTTTTATCAACCTTCCGCTTTGTGTTGAGATACGTGTTCATGCGAAATAGCGTGTAGTAAATAAAATGTTCGTGTTATTTCGTACACATTGTTGAGAAACAAATTTGACCTCTTTGAAAGACAAAGAAACTTGCGATATAATAATGGAACACTATTCCTTTGAGAGCAAGCAACAATCACAATCGTGTGCGTAAAATGATTGCTCCGACAATCGAGTTTTTCTGGGAGACGATATCGTGACCCCGTATTTAGCGATCGCGAACAGATGCGAGGAAGATGTTATCGCATGATCGAAAAGATGCGACCTTCGTCTCTTCTATTGTATCTTGTGGAATCATCGTTTAGTGATTGTTGTGTATTATGATAACGTATTTTTGAAAGTCACACGATTTGCATCGTTTTGAGAAAACAAGCTGATGCGTCGCATTTATCGTCACAAGGAGTCCATACGTCGAGAGAAATCTATTCAGTTTTGTATGTTATACGATCAAAATTACATAAAAGAGTTTCACGATGAAAAAGTGGATTACAGAAATCAGGTCAATAGCTGTTGCTAACCTAATCTTTGTTTTTTTGTTGCCCAACATCATTTACTTTCATGTAAATTTTTCCTCTCAGATGCTTCGAATAACACATTACAAAAGAATAATATATTGTTATATATGTTATTTTAGAATCTCAATACTGAACTGGTGGCAGAAGATGATCCTCTTCTTATATTTTCTACTCTTGGAGGATCTCTTATAGCTGTTTCTCGATCGTCTGGAGAAATAAGATGGCAACATGACGATGGTAGCAATTATTTTTCTTAATTGCATAAAAAAACTTATTCATATACTTTTGTATTATATATTTTTAATTGTTTATAATTAAAAATATATATTATCATTGTCAAAATATATATTATCAAAAATATATATTATCACATATATATTTATAATTAACAAATTTCTTTGTATTATGTTTCAGAGCCAGTAGTTAGAATGCCTATCAATCTGTCAGAAACTCAAATGTATGTTATTTATATATTATATTAAATTATTTTGTATTATGTTTTAAATTATGTTTTACATCATGATATATCATAAGTTTGATTTTTTATGAATTTTGAGACAATTTATCAAATAAGAAAATGCTGTATGTAATTATTGTTACGTATTTTTATATGTAATTATATATATTAAATAATTATATATATTAATTATATATTAATTGTACAATATACTAATGTACAGTCTTAACTACTTTTTTGTATTTTTTAGGCCAATGTTTCTTCCAGATCCAAGAGATGGTTCTCTCTATCTGTACGGTAGGGACTCGGAAGCATTGAAAAAACTGCCGTTTACAATTCCACAGTTGGTGGCCAGCAGCCCATGCAAAAGCACTGATGGTATATTGTATACTGGGAGAAAAGTTGACACCTGGTTCAATATTGATCCGACGACTGGCGAAAAGGAGCAGTTTTTAACTTTTAATCAAGCAAAAAATTCTTGTCCCCTCAAAGCGCAAAATGCTATTTATATCGGTCGTACAGAATACAACATTATTATGGCAGACATCAAACATAAAAACAGAAAGTGGAACGTGACGTTCTACGATTATTCTGCCACACCAATGAATCCCAATGATGACAATTACGGTACGTTTGCTTTTGTATTACATGTAAGACAGTTTTGGAATTCGATTAAATTATCTACAAAAAATGTTAAATCAATGTAAACATTTATTACGTACTTTGTATTATGAACACGTGATTTCAATTTTCTAGACATGGTACATTTTACCGCGAGTTCAACGGGTCGCGTTGTGACTCTCGACAGAAGGACAGGTAAAAGTCTATGGGAATTAGATATTGAAAGTCCAGTAATAGCAATGTACACCGTGACCAAAGAAGGATTGCTGACGGTTCCTTTTAGCAGTATTGCCGATTCGGTGGTGGAAAAATTTGCAACAAATGTCATGACAAATCCAACCAATGTGCAGCTATTGTAGGTTGAAGTTTTACAAACTACCTGATTTGTTTCTGAAAAACAGATGAAATAGAAATCTGTGTATTTTAGTCCAACTTTGTACGTCGGACTGTATCAGCACGGTCTTTACGCATTGCCGTCGTACGTTGATACAGGGATAACAATATCGAGAAATTTTGAGCACTTGTTACTCGAGGGACCATTGTCGGCGTCACGTTTTTGTGACGACGACGAAGTATCGGGAGATCACATATTCATTTCTAATATCGATATAGCCGACAAGAGTTATCAAACCATCAAACACGCTAAACATGATATTATTACATTAGGTAAATACAAGCGAACAGCTACTGTTGCGTGTATCGTTAATATGTGTGTCTTGATGTTAGGTTTCTTATCGTGTTTTCTCAGGTCATTACAACGTACCTGCGGAATATAAATCGCAAAATCAGCCCCTTCAAATCACCGGCCGATCCGATCCAATAATCTTGGGAACCTCGTCTTTGAATGTCACAGACACGAAGATATCTGTCGCTATACAAACGTCGAATGGCACTTTGCAACCGGAAAATGTGTCGCAATCGACGATTTACAGCACAAGCAAATTATGGCTCGATCAACAGATGAACACGTACGGCATGTGGCTAAAGATGATATTGTTCCTCGGTTTTGTAGTCGCGATAGATTGGTTCCTGTTGTCTTTTCATTCCAAGGAACAGTCCCAGCAGTTGTCGCAGGTATTAGACATTTTTTTTTGAAAATTTAACGAATTACGTAAAAATAAAAATGATATAGATAAATAGTGAATTCATATATTATTTCTCTTAGTTTCCTTAATATTTATTTATAACGTAATTCAATATTTTTGTTTTCAAATATTGATAAATCGATTGTATATTGATTGAAGGCTTCACGTGAAAATAGTGGTACAAATGGCACCGATGTGTCAGGTAATTCAGTCATTTTGCCAGAAGATATTGGAGAAGGATTGGTGAAAGTGGGAAAAATTATATTCGATACAAAACAAATCCTTGGCAAAGGGTGTGAAGGAACATTTGTGTACAAGTATGTCGTGTCTTACTACCATGCGTACTAGTTGCGTGCTACAAGCATTTATCTTGATTTTAAACGTCTCTTGTTTATGAAAAAATAATGATTTTCTGCTTTCAGAGGTGAATTTGACGGTCGTGCCGTGGCCGTAAAACGTCTTTTACCAGATTGCTTCATGTTCGCTGATCGGGAAGTAGCTCTATTGAGAGAATCGGACACACATGCGAATGTAGTTCGATACTTTTGTACCGAACAGGATCGTATGTTCAGATACATCGCTCTAGAGCTAGCCGAAGCCACTTTGCAGGATTATGTAGAGGGACAATACGATAGGGAAAATATATCTGTGAAAAATATTCTGCTTCAAGCTACATCTGGTTTGGCGCACCTACATTTTCTAGATATTGGTGAGTTAAAGTAACTTCCACATATATCAGTAATAAGTAGTTTGGTTTTACTTTAAAATATTTTTAAATTATTTTTTAAATTATTTTTTTTATCATACAGGAGAGAAAACGCTTTTGTTGAATAAAAATCAAAGAATTTTGTATTGAAAAAATAAAGCTATAAATAAAGCTAATATAACATTTTCCAATTTTTTATTTTATTTTGTTTTTGTTTTACAAGTTGAAAAGTTGATCTTCCTATATAAAACATATCTTTTGTATAGTTCACAGAGACATTAAGCCTCACAATGTTCTACTTTCTGTCCCTGGACCCCGGGGAGAAGTGCGTGCGATGATATCGGATTTTGGATTATGTAAGAAACTTCAGTTAGGTCGCGTATCATTTTCGCGGAGATCGGGCGTAACCGGGACTGATGGCTGGATAGCACCGGAAATGCTGAATGGTGAAAGAACGACATGCGCAGTCGATATCTTTTCGCTTGGATGTGTCTTTTACTACGTTCTCTCCGACGGCAAACATCCTTTTGGCGATCCGTTACGAAGACAAGCCAATATGATTAATTCTATTTCTGTTGCAGGTGATAAAAGCAACTTGACAGAGCTTCAAGAAATATCTTCGAATGATGAAGAATTAGCATTGCTGCTTATTAAAGCAATGATAAGCAGCGATCCCACGGAAAGACCACCAGCTTCGGCGATCTGTACTTATCCTATCTTTTGGAGTTCTTCAGAAATTTTAGGTTTTTTTCAAGTATGTAAAACAGTATACTAAAACTGTTTAATATAGCCATGCGTGATTGTTTTTTTTTTTTTTTGTAATTTTTTAAATTTTTAGTTTAAGTAAATAAAAAACAAAAATGTCTTAATATTTGCTGTGAACGTATATAGAATGTTCTTCGAGTAATTGATATGACTTTATTGTTATTGTAACTTCACTTTTTCAACAATAGGACATTAGTGACAGAGTAGAAAAAGATGAAGCCGATAGTCCGGCTTTGATAGCCTTAGAAACTTGCGGCGGACGTGTAATACAGTACGATTGGAGATTACATGTTGATGAGGAAGTCGCAAGTGATCTGCGAAAATACAGGAGCTACAGGGGCGAAAGCGTAAGAGACTTGCTCAGAGCTTTACGAAACAAGGTTTGTATATATATATAAATATAAAAAACAATTTTGAGTAAAATTACAAATATATAATACGTTGTAACAAGTGCATTCTTATCGTTTCAGAAACATCACTACAGAGAATTGAGTCCGAGAGCTCAGGAGAATCTTGGCGAGATACCTGACAAGTTTGCAGAGTATTGGCTATCACGATTTCCATATTTATTGCGTCACGTGTGGTGCGCGATGCAGAGTTTCCGAAACGAGTCAACCTTGCGACAATACTATCATCCGCAATATACTTTTTCGAACGACAGCGAAGGAGAAGATCCGCCGCGAATAGATCGAATAGATCAGATGGGTCGAAATAACAATGCGCTTCTATCGATGCCGACCACAAAGACGAACTATCGGACAAAATTCCGTGGTCAGAAGAAGAAACAGGTGAAAAAGAAACGAGTAGAGATCGCGAATTGGATGGTGGAACCATCGAACGACAATTCTACTTAACGATTCTCACGGCTTTTTTAATCAGATTGATGTAACATCGTACAGAACAAAAAACAAGTTTTGTGGACATCGATCACAGTTCGAGTTCTGTGTGATATATATTCGTTCCGCGGTTCTGCTGCTGATATTTACGGCAACGTGTATCAATAGAAAACTCTTGTCCTGTTCGTTTTCTGCGATTTCATCACCTTTCTTATATTTCGAAAAATCATCTCGGAGTTTGTCCATTATTTCCGTTAGCAAATTAATACGCACGCGATCACTTCTAAATTAAATCATCATGTAAATAATAAGCGCTATTCTTAGTAGTAATCTATCATATCGATTTTACATATCGACAATATTCTCTCACTCTATTTCACTTAATTGTAAATAAGATTGTTCTCTTTTTTTTCCAGCGAATTCAATCGCTTATACGTTGTACTTTGCATCGGCGTATGTATATTAGAGACTGCTATGCACGAAGCTATTCAAAACACAAATTCACAATATAAGCACTTCGATTAATAAAAAATGTTCAATGTACTTTATTAAATAGTGTGATGCATCACAACATGCGATTTTTCATCGATTGACATGCTTATATTTCACGTTTGTGCATATAACTTATATAATCAGAAATATATATATGACGTATATATATTTCTTCTATATACAGTTATGTAACTTCGTGTATAGCGACCTTTACTATGCACCAGTATAGTGCGGTAGAATTTGCTGTATTTTACATGTGTATGTACATACTTATATATGTATATATAAACGTATATAAATATATATAAGTAAGATTTTATAATTATAAAATCAGGCTATAGAAATACCGCTTTATCTTTATAACGACGAGTATATTACAACTAAGTAATATAGAGTATATACACACGTAAAACTTTGTAGCAGCAAGTATGTAAGTACGAAAGAGTTCTCGAGGAAGTTGAGTTCTATTGAACTGACTTAGTTCTATTGAACTGGCCTTAATGCAAGAGCTTACTTGTAATATAATATTTTATTTTTATATTAATATTAGCACACAAGCGAGTAGTTGATGTGAATGTATGTGCGTATATAAGAGAATAATGAGAGTGAGAGAATAAAGTTGGTTTTATACAATGCCAATAGTGTCAGCGGCCACATTGCTTTCTGGCGTTTGAAATCAATTTCTGATTGGTCAAAGAGCAGCCGTTACTTTGAACCATTGCACATTCGCGTATCGAAACCAGACTGATTGTTTGTTGGAATCTTTGACTACCGGTTAAGTTAAACACAATTACATTGATCGATTAGTTAAGTGACCAATCATGATTAACGCTTTTAATCAACCGATTATGTCCTGTATTTATAAGTCGATTTTAAGATCGTCTCAAGTTCATCTTCAGATCAATCTGTATTATATACATAATACAGCATCTTAAAAGCCATTGCATGTAACAAAATTTTAGTCGTAATCTGAAGATCGTAAGTAAATCAACCAATCGCAGGCCAGCAATTTAGTTAGTGGCAAGGTAATGCCGATCTGTAATTGGTTGAATTGCTTACGATTTTACAATTATGACTTTCACGTGCAATAGCCTTAAGATAAACTTGAGACGATCTTAATATAACATCTGGCTATGAATAGTGGCGTAAGACTGTTTTCAGGAAGCGCGCTATTTGCGCTGTTGCATCATTCTATTTTTATTTCTATCTTCTTTGCTCATTAGATGTAAAACGAAGATAGATTGACGCAATAGCGCTGATATACCTGGCTCGGTAGAAAGCGCCGTAATTTCAGAGATGCGCAACATAAGTAACAACCAATCAGAATTCTTTTTGAAAGCTTGTACCAGCGTGCACATGAAAAGTTATCTCGTCGCTCTTCATGCTGTTCTTGGCTGTTCCGTGCGACGGGCCGGTGGTACTGTTCTGTCATTGTTTGCACATTGAGAGGTTAGGCAATTTTGCCATATTGAGGAATTAATAATGAATTTTCTAAAGTGAATCTCGACTATGTAACAATTTTTGTATATAATTTTGAACTCGTCTGCTTTTTAGCGTTTCGCATCGTTGCAATACCATGAGAAATCGCAAAAAAAAAAAAAACTAATATCATAGCCGGAATAGGATAGCCGGTTTCCTAATTGTAATATTGTACATATGTGCGTTTCACTACAAAAATAAATGCTTTTTAACGGCTGTGATTTATGGAATTTAAATAGGAACTTTCTCTTGTATTTAAGAAAAAGTATATTAATCTCTTGAAGAAAACAGGTTCGGAATGACATATGGCGTTTTGACACATCTGTTTTAGATTTTATTTAAGTATACGTAACTATCTTAATAATATGTAATTTATAAATTATGAAATAAATGAATCAAAAGGAAAAAACGAAGTTTATGTGCATTGACTCGTGTGCAGTTTGCTTTTATATTAAAATCTCAAAATGATACAATTCTAATTGCGGTTTTTTACAATAAAATGTGTTTTTGCATCTTTTTTTACTTATGAGATAAAATTGTAATTTAAAATTATGTGTAACATTTTAATGTGATTTGTTCAGTACATTTGCAAAGGCATATTCATATACAAAAACAATGGCTCTAACATGGACCGAGAAGTACGAGCTCATCACCAGAAATTTGACGGAATGGCTGGGAGATGACAAACTCAAGACTATTTTAAAGGAACGCGATCTCAGTCTGTACTGGGGCACAGCTACAACGGGAAAACCTCATATCGGCTATTTTGTGCCTATGAGCAAGATAGCTGACTTCTTACGAGCTGGAACAGAAGTGACAATTCTCTTCGCGGATCTCCACGCATATTTAGATAACATGAAAGCACCTTGGGAATTGTTGGAATTACGTACTCAATATTACGAAGCTGTGATCAAAGCAATGTTGAAGTCCATTGACGTTCCACTGGACAAACTAAAATTTGTCAAAGGAACTGACTACCAGTTATCTAAGTAAGAATATAATATTCTTTGTACGAAATATAATTTTTATGATATTTATGTTGTTACCGATACACTATTTAACTGACTGAAACATGTGTTCTTTTTCTTAAGAGAATATACATTAGATGTCTATCGCCTAAGCTCGGTGGTAACAGAACACGATGCGAAAAAAGCAGGTGCCGAAGTCGTCAAGCAAGTTTCTAATCCTCTGCTATCTGGTCTTCTTTATCCAGGATTACAGACACTCGATGAACACCATTTAAAGGTAGATGCGCAGTTTGGCGGTGTCGATCAGAGAAAGATCTTTACTTTTGCGGAGAAATATCTGCCCATGCTGGGATATGAGAAACGTGTTCATTTGATGAATCCAATGAGTCAGTACTAAAATATTTAAAAAAGAAAAGCAAATATGTATATATATATATGTATATAAATATAAATTATATAAGCGATATATTTATACGCTATTTTCTTTAAATATATATAACGCGATTTCCGTTACTTGGAAACTTTTCTACGTTCGCTTTTTGTGCAGTTCCCGGCTTAGCGGGCGCAAAGATGTCTTCGTCTGAGGAAGATTCCAAAATTGATTTGTTGGACAATGCCGCAGCAGTAAAAAAAAAACTAAAGAAGGCATTTTGCGAGCCTGGAAATATCACAGACAATGGAGTCTTAGCATTTTCCAAACATGTTATATTCCCGCTGTTTAAAAATGGCGAAGTCTTCAATGTATCAAGAACTGCGGAATTTGGTATGTAGTTTATGCTTTGTAAGCTACTTGCAGAAAAATAAATAGGTAAAGGAAAAACAGAATATCGCTTATTTTTACGCTTGTAGGTGGTGATGTATCTTTCTCCAAGTATAAAGATTTGGAAACTGCCTTTGCAAAAGAAGAAATACATCCTGGTGATTTGAAGAATGCTGTAGAAGTATATATCAACAAACTTCTGGATCCGATAAGAAAGGAGTTCGAAAAGAACTCAAAGCTGAAGTCACTCGCGAGCAAAGCTTATCTACCGCAAAAACAAAGTAATTTAGCTTGTTAAGTGTTTACTAAAGAGATTAGTTTTAAGATGTTATATAAATATTCCTGTTACATAAAATTGATTTTATAAGATAATTGACACTTGTACAGAAACTGCAGAAGTGGAAATAACTCCTGCGAGATTAGATATTCGAGTCGGCAAGATAGTCGAGATAAAAAAACATCCTGATGCGGACTCGCTCTACGTAGAGAAAATAGATTTAGGTGAACCGAATGGCCCGCGCACTATAGTCAGTGGTCTGGTTAATTATGTACCTTTGAATGAAATGGAAAACAGGATGGTTGTAATTCTCGCAAACTTGAAGCCAGTGAATCTCAGAGGAATTTCGTCCCACGGAATGGTTCTTTGTGCTTCTGTGTAGGTATCTTATTAATCAAATACAGAATGTTCCATCTCTTAATTACTCGAGGCAAATATTTCGAAAAATATAAAAGATACGAAAAAACAGTTTAAATAAAAGTTATAGGATATCAAGGAAGACAGATGTTGACATTGTTTTGAGATTACCTTAATCATCTTAGGTCTCTTTTTATATTCTATAAATTTTTTTTTTTTTTTAACATGTTTCCATGATGATTTTTAAAATCTAAACTTTTATATTGCATTTTATCAAGCGATGAACCAACAAAACAAGTGGAGCCTTTGAGACCTCCCGCAGATAGTGCGCCTGGTGACAAAATTGTTATTGAAGGTTATGAAGATGGAACAGCAGATGATGTGCTGAATCCAAAGAAAAAAGTATGGGAGAAGCTACAGGTAAATATCGATTTTTTTCACTATACAAAGCACATCAAGTCTTCGTAAACAAACAAACACACACACACATTTCAAAAGAAAGAAAATATAGATTTATTATAACAATACACTGTATTGTTTTTATTAGGTTGATTTCGTAGTAAATGGAAATGGCGCAGCTTCATGGAACGGAAATTTACTACTCACTTCAAATGGCGGCAAAATAACAAGCGACACTCTCAAAAACGTTCCAATCAAATAATGCATTTACTTTTTTTCATTTATTATACTTGCTTGCATGACAAACTAAGACGCTGTTTATACTTTTATGCTGTTTATACTGTCCGTTTTGTATATTTTCATCTTTATTTATGCACATATGAAAAATTTCTGTAAATCATATAAAGACATTTCACTGGTCGGTAAATATATTTGGAAGAACACACAATGTTTATCTCTTTGCGAGATATTTAAGCATTGTTGATTTTATAATTTGTGCAGATGTAAAATCTGCGTATAATCTAGTAGAGTAGATTTAATCCTGCACACTATTTCTGTTCCACGGCGCATATTTGTTATTGATCAGATATATGTGTAAAACTACATAGCAATTGTTTTTTGTTTTTGGTAATATATAATTTTTACTGGTAAAAATAAAAACTATTAATTTTCCTGAGTAAAAGTTTAATTTTTCCATAAACACTCTTTAAAACATCAACAATACATAATAACACAAATGTAACACTGACAACTTATTAACGTGTAAATCTTGAAAATGAAAGAGGATAGTGTTATAATTTATAAAATGACTTTTGGCCAACTGTTAATGTTGGTCAAACTTGAAATTTGAACTACTATCAATAAGATATAAACTAAAATTAATTGTATGTACCACAATATATAATATTATGCCATTTTGTAAATTATTAAATAACTGCGCAAAATAGAACTAATAAAACAAATTGATCGCTGCTATGTGTATATCTCACGTACGTTTGTTACATAACATAATGTCTATTTTTTTTTTTTTTTTTATTATCAAGCTTTGAATAAATTAAACATCGGAAACTCAGTTCTATTTTCGAATTTAATTGAACGCAACAGATTTCGTTGATCTAACTTCGAATTAAACTCACGAGTTTACAATTGATGAATTGTTTAATATACAAAAAATATAAACAAGTTTAATTTATTAAGGAATTAACAACACTCTTACATTGATAGAACAAGACTTTAACCGATCTCAATTTTTGGTAGAAAATTCAATCACCTATGCAACAAGATGTATATAATTTGTGCGAACGCGCACAAATACTTTCGTGGATTTGCCTTTCACAAGTTCAAAATATAACAACCGCGTCAGTCGTGTAGTAACTTTAAATGAACACTTATACATTACTATTCGACTAGAATCGGATTGCAACAGTTAGCTTCAAACGATGTCGTTTGTGTTAGGGGAACGCGTGACGATAGGGAGCGAGGATGATGGTGCTACAAACACATCATCCTCGGCTTCTTCCTCACCGAGGAGAAAGTTCTCGTGAATTTCTTCTTCTCGTGCCGGTTCCGGCGGCGCCAGCACATCCTGGCCGTGCTGCTTTAGGTGATCTTTCAAGGCAAATGCTCGGCCATACGACGCGCCGCATATGTAACAGCTGAATTTCAGATTGTTGTCCTTCTTATGCGTCTGGATGTGCGCACGAACGGCATACAAAGACGCAAATGGTCGCGAACACTCGGTGCATCGGAACGGTTTCGTGTGGCTGTTCTTATGACCGGCTAATTGCACTCGCGTCTTGAAAGTCTTCGGACAATATGGACACGTGTAGGCGCGCTCTTCGCCGTGCGTCAGCAAGTGATGATTGTACACAGACGATGCCTTGAAGCGTTTGCCGCAGTGCTGGCAGGCGTAGGGTCGTACACCGGTATGCGTACGCATATGTAGCGTCAAACAGTAAGACACTCGAAAGGTCTTGCCACAAACCTGTCGGTAAACACATACACACACACACACATGATCGTTTTCTTTCACCGCTTTTGTTGAATTGTGTGACAGATATGATAGAAAAAAATTTCTAGAAAAGTTTCGAAGTTTTTAATTTTTATTTGTGTGTTAATTGCTTTTTTTTCATTCATTTTGCTTATTGTTTTCTTTCCAAGGCATACTAACAATTGTCTCGAGAATAATTCCGTCTTTGTTTCTCAAAACGCTATGCCTTGTTACTTTTCTGTGGAATACTTAGTAAACTTTGAGCTGATCTATCACCTACCTCGCAGGCGTGCGGCTTTTCTCCGGTATGAATACGCTCGTGTTTCACTTTTTCGTGAGGTCTAGTAAACCTGCGACCGCAATGCTGGCACTGATAAGGTTTCTGACTGTCGGTCATTTCAACTGTTGTTACCGTTGTTGTCGCTGTTGTTGATGTTGTCGCGGTCATTGTCGCTGTTGTTGCCGTGACCGCTGTCTTTTCGGCAACCAGGGTTGCGATAGAAACGTGAAGAGTAGGCGATTGTGGAGTAAGCGCTAGTTCGGTGTGCACCGCCGCGTGCATCGCCAAACTGTCCGCAGAATCGAACTTTCTATTGCAAATAGTGCACGTCACCGAGTCACCGGTGTGCAACGTCATGTGTGCGTCTTTGTACGACTCCGACAGAGTTTTACCTGCAAAGTATTATCTGAATTGAGAAATAAAATAATAATAAAAAATACAATCTAACATATGCTAACCTAATTGAAACCTGCAAATTACATGGATTATTCAATAATCCAATAAATAAAATAAAATTCATGAAACATTTTTATATTGCAAATCAAATCAATATGATCAATTCGAAAATTAAGTCGAATAAACTGAAGTTATTACCGCATTCCGGACAAGTAAAAGTTGCATTAGGAGTCCCCTCGGGTGCATCCACGTGTCTGGCCCTTACAGGAGCGTGCATTCTTGAGTGCAATCGCAAACTTTTGTGAGAGCAGAACTCGGTACCGCATGTGGCGCAAATAAAAGTCTTCTGGCTCGGATCTACATCATTCTCATGTACTTTCGCATGAAGTTGCAAGGCCTTGAAGGTCGCAAAGCTTTGGTCGCAGTGCTCGCAACGATTGTTGCCATGGAGACAGGCGTGCACACGAAAGTTTCCTAACTTGGAGAACTGTTGCAAGCATTGATTGCACCTGTACATTCGTACTGATGCGGTCGCCAAACGCTTCTCTCGTACCTGTATATCATACGAGGGATATTAATCCTTACGCGCTCCAGTGTTTTGCGCGAGATTAACCTCCCACAGACACGCGCGCCTTAAACCGCACCTTAACGCCCTCCACGTTCGAGAAGAATTTCTCGATCATCGGAGCTTTCGCCGATTGCGACGTCGTGACTTGAATTGGCGTGCGATCCCAGAATCTTTCGATCTGAACTACCTTCCTGGTATACAGTCTACCTTCGCTGTCTACACATTCCTCCGTGCGCAGCGTATTCATTGTCTGCCGTTGTCGCGCATTTACAAAATTTTCAGTATTCTCTGGCACCGCAGACACCAAATTTGAAGGTATTGTCGTTGTCAAGTCGTCTAATTGTTCCGCCATCTCCAATAGAACTTCTTGACCATCGTGAAACTGTTTGATATGCTCCAGAACGGAATTAAAACTGATTTCGCAACTAGTACAACTATATATAGCGTTAGATTCCATCTACATAAGAAAAAGATAAAATTATTATAAATAATAATAGTATATAATAAATAATAATATTATTATTATATGTGCCATTTTGAAATTTTAGGTTTGTAATATATTACTAATATAAATTAGATAGAATAAAAAATATCACATAAATATAATATAGATTTTAAACAGACAATATTATTTTACCTCAGCTAGTTCTTGCTTAACTCGCAGAACATTAGTATCGCCAATATCCCCTGCCTCATTCACACGATCTATATCAATCAATGTGGTATCAGCACCGTCGAAAAGTTCGGAACTGTCAGGCAACACGGCAATAATATTTTTCTCCACTGGTGTTATTTTGCACTCTGTATTGGTGTTCGATACAGGTACAGCTACCAATCTCTGCGATAGCTGCAGTCTTCTTTGCATTCCAGCACCACCAGCATCGGGAAGTCCTTCGGGTATCTTGAAATCCAGAGAATTTAGATCTGGTTGCATGTCTTCCATGTCCATTTTTTCTACGACTTTAATCTCTCCTAATATTTATATTAGAAACAAAATTCAGTTCATAGAATACTCATGCAAAAAGAAACAGCAATTCTACAAACCATTTTCATCCATTTGTACAGTCTGCTGATCATCCACTATGACAACTCCATTGTTGTTCACTGTTGCAAGAATGCTCTGATTGATCTGCTGTGTTGTCTTAGTATCCTGAAAAAATAATATTGCAATATTACTACATACATACATACATACAGACAATTCACATTGAGAGATTTTAGAATTTCTTATGCTTTTAAATAATATTAAATCATATGAAAACTTGCAAAATTAAATATTAAACTTTGTATTGCATATACTTCTTTTTCTCCACCAACCATTAAAATATTTATCTTGGCCTCAGACTCCATACTGGTTTTCCAGAGCTCGTTCTCGAAGATGTTGGGCTTTACTTCGTGTTCTAGATCTTGCTCACACTTGTCCAGATGCTGAATAAGCGCTGTCACAGAATCAGAACGCTGCGAACAGCCAGGGCAATAGAGATTGTCTGTCATACTTAACAAATGGTACTTGAGAGATAGAGGATTATTGAAGGTTTCACCGCAACACATAGGACAAATGAGGTTTAACGAGCCCATAATTATTAAACCAATCTCTCAAAATTAAATTCGAACCACGCTTTGCGCTACAATGGTAGAATCTCCAGTCTGGTTTTGGAAAATCTAACCTAACGCGGGATGTCGAAAAACGTGTCGATGGTAACGTATCTGCGGAAATTTCATCTTGGGCTCAATTTATTTGGCGTAATAATTATTGCACGCTCGCTGAGTATCAAATCCTTCTGCTTTCGAAGTGGTCCGCAGGCACTGTCATTCATTCATCATGGTCTCGGGAAGCAATAAAAGAAATCCATCCAAGACGAACTTCAGAGCGCAAACAAATGCCGCGCATAATAGGGTAATTGTGAAGTTGGAAGAGTAGGTCGATAAATGAATCGCAAAGTCGGCCATTAACAACACCACGGTACTTTGGACGAGAATTATATATGGGAAAAACATTTACACTGCGCTCAATGTTATGTGACAATGTCGACAGCTGTGTAACAGCTGGATTTAAGAGCGCACTGCCGACAGCATTGACCTTGGAAAAAAGACAAACAGTTTTGAAGCACATTCGAATGGCTGATGTTTAAAAGCTTTTAAAGCCCACATATATGTATATATATAGAATATTTTGTTACTTTACAAGAAAATAAATTTATTGTAGAAATTTATTAAACTTACTACATAAAATATACGTAATATATGTTAAAGAAAAAAGAAAAGTTTCTTCTCTTAAGTTTATAACAAATACTATATATAGAAGAATATAAAAAACTTATATAAATTAATTATTTTATATTGTAACTTAAAATATAAATTTTATGAAATATTTCATAATTAGCATTTATCATTTTTTTTCTTTATTTATCTGTACATTAATACATGTATGTGCGAATAAATAAAAAAACACTAATATGTAACAATATCGTTGTTGAAGAAGAGTTTATTAGAGCAACACTGGAAGCTTAAGGAAAAATGTCAGAAACCTAGTACAGAAGAATAAAAAATAATATTACAAATATTTGACATTTATATCCTAAAAAATACTCGCTATAACGTGAATAACTAATAGTTTAATAAGATTTATAACAAAAATTATTATAGAAATTGAAAAAGATCGTCTAGCAGTATCCTTTATTATTACTTTAATGTAACCGTTAAAAAAACAAAGTTTTCATTTTGTAATCTCTTCTAATCGACATGTTCGTGTTGCGCGTTGCTCTCGCGCCATGTATTCTGAATAAGTTCAACAAACTGCTGCCACCATACACTGCGTGATGTAAAGTACAGCATGCAAGCAACGATAAAGATCCACGAAATCACCAGGCAGTAATCCATTTCGTTAGTAGGCGTGCTCGAAACCGGTCCTGTGAAATCCGCTGACGTAACGTACAGCGAGCCATTGGGTTGCAAATTGGTCAACTGCGACACGAACCTCGCGAATGATTCCAAAGTATAGACCGTATCGTTGAATTTAGCAACAGGCTTGCCGTTGTGAATGAGCATCAACGTCGGTACTCCAACTATTCCATATTGCGCATTGAAACTGAAAACGTAACACATTTCTCTTAAAAATTGCATCTGCAGTTTCAAATAAAAAACTATCAAGAATATACACGTATAAATTTATATTTACCTTTGATATTTTATAGCATCGATAGCAACAGCTTTGATATTAGGAAACGAACGAGGTATCGCGTTGAAATGTGGTGCGGCTTGACTACTGAACACACACCATCTGGCGTAAAATAATACTAAAATACATATTCCTGGTAATTGTTTTCCATCTTTGTTGTTTCTTGAGCGATTTGTCGGACCAGGTTCTAAGATCAATAACTCCATAAGCCTTGTAGCGTTGACAAGCTGCAAAAATGCATAAGAATAATTAGTATATTAACTAATACAATAGTATTTTAGAAGCTCATACCTCAACAGGTCCATAGATTTTGTCTATTGAGCAGTTTACTTTAGTGGTGTTAGCTGAGCCAATAATGGTGACATTTGCTGCACTTACAGCATCACCAGTTACACGATTTTCTTCTTCTGTATGAACTTGTTTATTTTCTTCTTGAGTAGAAGTACTCTTAGCTGTTAAAAGTGTTGCAAATTCTTCCATAACCTCTTCACTGTTTATGACACTAACTGCGACACAAATAATCAGTAAAATTTAAATTAAATGTTAATGGTTAACAATTAATAAATCAATCATAAAAAACTTAATGACTTATATTACTTTTCACAGTAAATTATCATTCTTTCAAGTGAATATTTTTGTGATATGTATATATCATGTATAATATAATAATCTTAAACATTTCTTACAAATAAAAAGAATAGCAAATAGATGAAAAAGAATAACAAATCGCGATCTTTACCTAAAATTAAGAAAGATATAATAAAGCTTAATGTTGATATATTCATTTTATACAATTTATGATTATACACGATGTAATCCACATTAACTACGTGTATACGTTACAACCAGATTAACTCATGATAATTGTATTATTAAAATAAAAGAAAAAAAAACAGCCAAACACATTGTAACGCGATCGTATTGATAGTTGCACAAATGTAAAGTCGGTGTAAATTTCAAATTGTAATGTGAATGTGATTTGAATCAGCTGTTAGCGCGAATATAATCTAACCTAACCCTATCTCGTAATTTCATACCTAACCTAACCTCAATGCGCAGCTACGAACACCGCGTGGAAATTTGCTGTGAAGGTAAGTCGCGTTTGAATCTGCGTGTCCGTTTCGAATTTTAACGATAGATAATTACATCGTAAATTAAATACATAGGTATATGGATATGATGAGCACGCATATTAATTAAAAATATGTAAATTAAAGGTTCGCTGTGTCATCTTCTATAATACAACATGGACAGCGAGAATACAATGAAACTAGAATTTCAACACTCGAGAAAACGAAAGATGAAAAAAGCAACGACTAAAGGTAAAGTTTGAACAAACTTACAACAAATGCCCTATTTCAGAAACAAGTTTTCTTTTAATATATGATAAGTAAGTATCAACTATTTTATTAGAATTAAAAAAATACTGAAGAAGAACTTTATGTACAAATGTATATACATAATAAGAGAGAGAGAGAGAGAGAGTATATATAATAGTGTAATATTACAAATAATAAACTTTTATAGATGTAGACAATGTAGATAGTAATGAACGTGATATAAAAAAAAAAAAAACTGGAAAAGAAAAGAAAAAATCTATAGTAGCGCAAGAAACTAAAGCAGACAGCACATTAGAAAAAAAGTTTGAAAAGAGCAGGTAAAAAATATGTATATCTATAAAATATCTTAACAGAGAAAAAATAAGCAATTTTATTAAGTTCTGAAATACTAAAATATTAGTAAAATAATATTTAAAATTAACATCAGTTTTATATGTAGTTAATAAAAAAATAAATAAAAGATATTTAATGCTAAGAATTATTAAACATAAGTAAATAATTTATTTTAGAAGCAAGTATTCTTTTGATGAAGATACTCTGAAAGAAGATGCTGAAGAAAATACAACAATTCCAACAAAACTGTCAAAGAGAAAGTTGAAAAGAGAGAGAGCTATTCAGATAGCAGCTGAAAAGATACAAAATAGTAGAAAAAATGCTCAGCAAAAGGCACTAAACTATATAACTATGGTAAGATTGAAATCATATCACGAAAGTTTTTTAAACTATATATAAGTTTGTTTTTACAGTGGAAGCGTTCCAGAAGTGAATGGAAATTCGAAAAAATCAGGCAAATTTGGCTGATAGATAATTTGCTGGATGAAAACTCTATTCCCAACACAACTTTTTCCATTGCTCTTGAATACTTCGAAGGTTGCAAAGGCATGGCTCGAGAAGTATTGTTACAAAAAGGAATGGAAGTTATAAGAAAAGCAGAGGAAGAGCAGGACGAAGAAAAGAAAAATGAGATTATGACCTCGGTCGCTTATGTGAGAGCCAGACAACTTTTACAGGCTTTACCGACTGACAGATAGTTCTAAATTTGCGAAATTTTTATCAAAATAACGATTATATTGAAGATTAGCACTAAAGGTTTTCATCATGTGTCAACTTTAATACACATGTGGAAACTATTTTATTTTTACGAACAATATTAGGAAAAGTATATTTTATACGTTTTTTGCTAGTGACATTATTAATTCATCATTACTTTAATGATTACCATAAAAATTTAAAAAAAAATCTGTTAAACAAATTTCAATCATTTTAATAAAAGTTTCAAAATTCTCAACGTATAAAATAGAAATATTGAATTATTATCTCTTAATTACTTTTTAACATTTAAGACGAGTATAATTTAAAAAATATATATACACAACATAAAATACATACGCTTTCAAGTTAATATTAAAAATTTGTGTTGTGCCACTTGAAATGTTTGAAATTTTCTAGTTTCTGTTGACTTTAAATATATTAAAATGTACATATCCAAAATGTTAAATCAGTAATCATGTTTGACAATTTGAATTTATTACATAAAAGACATATTTAAAATACATGAATTTATTACATAAAAGATATAATTAAAATACAAGCAGCGTACAGCTTCTTATATATATTTTTTAGTTAAATCTGCAACCTAAAAACAGGATCTGTGTGTATGAAAAAAATATATTTGTCAACTGTTCAATATGTTTTTACTAACCAGAAAATCCTGTAAACAACTATAAACAAGTTGCAAAATTTATCATTATGTATACAAGAAACATTCTCTGTACAAGAATTTACAGCTATTAAGAATAATAAACAGAACAAAGTTAGTTAGCTACTCTGCATACTTGTTGACAAATTGTCTGAGCTTATCAGTGTCCTGAAGACCAACCATTTTCTCTAGGACTTTTCCATCTTTCATAGCCATGAGTACAGGTACAGAACCAACCTGAATGAAAATTTACATGAGTTAAATGTACAATGCAGTTGTTTTTATAAACGTAAGAAAACAAATGCTATATTATATTATTATTGCGTAAAACCAATATACTTGATAATCCAGAGCGAGATCACTGTTCTCATCAATGTCGACTTTGGCCAGCAATATCTTGCCTTGTTTTTCAGTAATAACCGTTTCTATTCTTGGTGTCAACATACGGCAGGGATTGCACCATCTGCAATCAACAATGCAATATATGATTCAGGTGTGTTGCAAACTCAATTTTTTGATATTGATATTTGAAGGAAATCGCGAGTTCGAATCTAATGCTTACGTAGCAAAGAAATCAACAATAACCGGCACTTTAGAGTTCTTCACGCGTTCGTCAAAATCCTTTATGTCCTGTACCTTGAAAGTGACAGAAACTACTTGCTCTTGTACCTGTGCAGTGGTGTACGACTTGCTGCGCAAAATATTACGGACAACTCGCACTCCTACGCGCTGCATTTCTCTTCTTGCTTGTTGAGGTACTTCACTGACAATCAGAAAATAAATTTGTCAATTTACGCGTCAATTTGCGTATATACGTGTTACCTTGGTTTAATTAGATTTCGATACGCAATTGCTCTATTATGAACGTGTTTAGCAGAACGCTGTTTATAACTCGTGCAGACAAAATGCGCGACAAGAAATAACGCGTCTACCAATCAGCATTTTTGCCCTTATGGAAGTATATTGACTATCATGTCGCTTTTAAGAGCCAGTCTACAATGGGTGCGTTCAGACAACTGTTGTGCAACTAGTCAGTGAGCGGAAAGTGAGCAAGGAATATTTTTCTGAACGGCTTCTTTTGGCTTCGTTCAGAGTGTGACATGTAACATTAAAAACATAA